>CM059193.1:33350058-33555339 GCA_030323885.1 Branchipolynoe longqiensis
TCTGGATGTCAGATTGATGTCTGGATGTCAGATTGATGTCTGGATGTCAGATTGGCCTCTGGATGTCAGATTGATGTCTAGATGTCCGATTGGTGCCTGTATGTCAGATTGGTGTCTGGATGTCAGATTGGTGCATGGATGTCAGATTGGTGTCAGATTGGTGTCTGGATGTCAGATTGGTGTCAGATTGGTGTTTGGGTGTCAGATTGGTGTCTAGTAGATAAAGGATTCACCCGGTACTCGCAGTACACGGGTGAATACCAACCCTATATAAAAACGGTTGAAAAAGCGGGTCAATGAAATGAGAGCCTAATTTCACAATCTAAGAAGCAACATTTATTCTTTGTAGATGTCTTCATATTTACCCGTGACCCTTGAGTTGAAAAATATAATAAAATAGTTAGTTTAATATGATTTAAAATTGAAATCGACGGCGTTCTATGGCCGCCATCTTGGATTTTTGCGTTCTCTCCCATTTCACCAAATCTGTGCCAATATATGTAGCCATTTGATCATGGAACCACAGTTTCTACTTCATGTTCCATACTAAAGCTATTTTCACCCATATTTACACTACGTTGTCATTCACCCGTGTACTACAAGTACCGGGTGAATCTTTTATCTAGGCGTCTGGGTGCTGACACTGGACACCGGATCATGAGGCTAAAGTATATAATACATGCAGTGAACCCATGTGGGTGTTGGCGTGCACTGACGCATATGTTAATTAACTGTGTTAATTGGACTGCTTGCACCACCACCCACCTCCCCCCCCCCCACCCACCCGTCTCCCTCCCACTCTCCATCTGCCTTGTGTTTGTGTGTTGGCCTTTGCGAGTATGTTGATTACATACATGATGGCGAGCAAATGTTGGGTTGGATTTATTGGATGGTTTTACATCCGAGCAACCTTTAATCCATATCAGGATGGGTACCGATTCGTGACACTCATGACGACTTTATAGTGCTGCCCCACTGGAATACCAAACCGCCAGAACACACAGACACACAAACAATCGACTCAGTAGTCCATGCCCTAGTGCCGAACACAAGGCAAGTTGCGACAAGCATCAGTTTATTATGTCCTTTGGTTTGATCGGGGTTTGATTTCCACAACATCCCGCGTGGGGAGCGAGCGCTCTGCCATGTAAGCCATCTCGTCCGGTCTGGGGAGTGGGCGTGTGTGTGTGTATCTAAGTGACACTCTGTGTATGTAAGTGAGTGTGTGTGTGTGTAAGTGAGAGTGAGTGTGTGTAGTGGGAGTGAGTGTGTGTGTAGTGAGAATGTGGGTGTGTAAGTGAGAGAGTGGGTGGGTGTGTAAGTGGGTGAGTGAGTGTGTATGTGACTGAGTGTGTAAGTGAGTGTATGTGGGTGTGTGAGTGTGTGGGTGTGTGGGTAGCAAGCAGTACACGCAGTGTGCCCACTTAGGCCCTGTTGAGTTGCCGTGCTCTGGTGCTCCGGTGCTCTGTGCTCTGGTGCCGTGCGTGCCAGTATGTCCGTTAGTGTTGCTGGGCCCGTTCCAGTCGTACTCGGGGACTGTGGATCGGTGAGCTAGCTGGTAGGGGGGGTCAGCAGTTGACAATATACTCAGTAACCCGACCCCCCCCCAACTCTACACGCCCACCCTACAGGCACCCCCCCCCCCCCCACATACCACACACCACACACACCTAAGTGCAGGTTAGTAATGCTCCACCCCTACCCCAGCCCAATAACCTAGTCAGCCACGCAGACATCTAAGTGCATTCAGTAATAGCACACCAAACTGTCCCTCCTCCCCTCTTTCCCCTTCCCCTTCCTCCTTCCCCCTTCCCCTTTCCCCTTTCCCCCTTCTCCCTCCCCTCCTCCCTTTCCCCTTCTCCCCTTCCCATTCTCCGTTCTCCTTTCTCCCTCCCCCTTTGCCCCCTCTCCCTTCCCCCATCCCTTCCCTTCCCCCATCCCTTCCCCCCTCTCCCTCCCCCTTCCCCCTTCCCTTTCCCCCTTCCCTTTCTACCCTTCCCCTTCCCCCACCCCTTCCCATCCCCCTCCCCTTCCACCCGCCCTTCCCCCGCCCCTCCCTCCACCCTTTCCAGCGCCCCTTTCCATCCCCTTCCTCTTCCCCCTTCCCTTTTCCATACCCTTCTCCTTCCACCTTCTCCTTCCCCATTCCCCCCTTCTCCCCCTTCCACGTCTTCCCCCTCCCCTTCCCTTCTTCCCCCTCCCCTTCCCCCTCCCTTTCCCCTTCTTCCCCCCTCCCTTCTTCCCCCTTTCCCCTTCCTCCCCTTTCCCCTTCTTCTCTCCCCTTTCCTCTCGCCCCTTTACCCCCCTCTTCTCATTCCCCTTTCCCATTTCCCCCATCTCAATCCCTCTTCCTCCCTCCCCTTCCTTCCTTCCCTCCCGCCCCCGTTCCTCTCCCCCGTTCCCATCAGTAGAACTCAAGATTGTCAAATTTAACTACATAGAGATTATCTATGACATAATGCGTGTATGGCATAAAACATATGTGCCTACAGATTGTGGCATAAAGAGTATGTGCCATAAAGAACATGTGGCATAAAGAGTGTGGAATATATATGGCATACAGTGTGTGTCATAATAACATTACGCATACATGCATACATGCGTAAGTAAGCCTCACGGGACAGATTAGCAATTTCAAATGGGCCTCAAGCATTCAACTTCAGCCCATTTGGAATCAACCCACCCACCCGACCAGGCTATGATTATTACACGTACTTACGCATTATGTATAATAAGTCTTTTTCTTTTTTTTACCCTATTACACATGTATTGAGTTTTTTTCTCATTATTTCACCAATAAATGAACCTAGTGTAGAAATCCTCAACCTCCTAGTACCAAAGTGACATTCATGCAAGAAGGGTGTGTGTATGTAGGGTGTGTGTGAGGGATGGAAGTAAGTAAGTAAGTAAGTGACCGCAGCCTGCTCGTCAGTGAATGCGCTAGCAGCCTGCGCATGCGCGGATATTGACATAGAATGAATGCGCGCGCATGTCTGTATCCTGGCGGTAAGAGATTGAACTAGGTATGATTGTTGTGGAACGCTGCACACTTGATTATACCATATATATATATATATAAATAAATGAATGAATACTTAGTAATCAACGTTATAAGTAAGGTAAGCTCACATCACACGGGCTGTGCTGCTGGTGTCCCGGTTTCTCTGCTTTCCCTGCAGCTACCAGCTCAATACGTCCAGGTTGGACCCTGTGGTTAGTTGATTGTTGGAGTTTTACGCCCTGGCAACATCTAAGGTCATATCAGGACGGGTACCGACTTGTGATGGGTGTCGACAGTGCGCACTTATGGCAACTTTTTTTTATAGTGCTGCCCCACTGGGAGACAAGACCGCCAGCACCATGACCTGATATCCCACTCAGTCACATTATCCTGACACTGAGCCAACCAGTCCTTTCCCTATCCCAATAATGCCGAGCGCCTGTCATTTGGACCCTGTGTGTCCAGGGCGCATTCTGGGTGACAATCGGACATTCTGAGTGACAGTCAGACATTCCGGGTGACAGTCGGACATGTCTCCATGGTAACTATGTGAGTATGTCCCGCTTCCCAAAGTGGGTGGGTTTCTGAGTGGTTGAAACCAGTGCCGATTAGACATAGTTTAATTAATCAATCATTACTCATTGCATTTCATGTGTGTTCTGTTGTTTTTTTACTGAGGGGGGGGGCGTGATTTCCTTTTGTTTTAATTACGTAAGGATGCTTTAATTTGTTCCAACCAAAACACATCATAGCCAAAAGAAAAAAAGGGATATTTTTGTGTGTTGTATTTATTATAACTATTATTGTCATTATTGTTATGTGCTTATGTATTTTATATATCATCTACAAAATGCTAGAAATATGACTTACATAATTTACTCCCCCCCCCTCTCCTCAGAACCTTCATCACGCCCTATCCGTATCGCCCTCTTCCCATCTTCCAATTCTTCTGTTTCTCATTTCTAGCCTGGAGTGAGGCTTTCCTTGGTTCTTCTCTCCTAATATGGTTTCCTTAATTGTATCTCTCTCTTCCTTTTCTGCTTCCCTTTCCCCCTCTCCTATCCCCTCCTCCCCCTCCTGGCACTCCTCCTGCTCTCCCCCCTCCTCCGCCTCTCTCCCCTCCTCCTCCCCTCCTCCCATCTTCTCCCCTCCTCCCTTCTCCTCCCCTCCTCCCTTCTCCTCCCCTCCTCCCTTCTCTCCTCCTCCCTTCTCTCCTCCTCCCTTCTCTCCTCCTCCCTTCTCCTCTCCTCCTCCCTTCTCCCCCTCCCCACCTCCTCCCCTCTTCCTCCCCTACTCCTCCCATCCCCATCCACCCCCCTCCTCCCATTCTTCCTCCTCCATCTCCTCCATCCCTTCCCCTCCCCTCCTCTCCTCACTTCTCCCCCTCCTCCTTATCCCTCCTTCTCCACACCCTATCTCCCTCTCTCCCCTCCTCCTATCCTCCCCTTCTCCATCTCTCCCCTCCCTATCCTCCCTTCTCCCCTCCTATCCTCCCCTTCTCCCCTCCTATCCTCCCTTCTCCCCCACCTATCCTCCCTTCTCTCCCCCTCCTCCTATCCTCCCCTTCTCCCCTCCCTATCCTCCTTCTCGCCCACCTATCCTCCCTTCTCTTCAGCCCTCCTCTCTTCCCTCCCCCCCTCCCTCTCCACCCTCCTGTCTCTCCTCCCCCCCCCCCCCTCCTGTCTCCCCCCCACCCTCCGCCTCCCTCCCCCCCTCCCCCCCTCCCCCTTCCCCCACTAACCCCTCCTCCCCCGTCCCCTCTCCTAACCCCTCGCCTGCTTGTCTGCGCAAGTATATGCACACAGGATTCACTGCTTGATGTCGGATTCCTGCATAAATTGTAATGGGGTGGGGAGAGGAGGAGGAGGGTGAGACTGAGAGGGTGTGTGGGGAGCGAATGCAACAAGTGAGGCGGATAGGGGTGGGGGGGGGTGGGGGGGGGGGGCTCCACCACTGACGGAATACTAAAATACGAAACTGCGGAGCGCGGTGGTAACCTTGTCCCACTCCGAAATTACAGGGCAGAGTGTGTGTGTGTCAGTATCAAAGGATCGATGGAAGGTTGTGTCAATGGACACACGCACTCAAACACGGTGGTGCCACCACACAGGTGGCTCCGAGTGTGGGTGTGGATGGCTGGGTGAGAGGAAGGGAGGGTGGGGGGAGGGTGTAGGCTTGTGAGTAATGAATGTAACATGGTGTGTGTGGTAAGCATGACAATTGTGTTCACTATTTTCTGTAAATGATTTCTGGTCAACGTGGCCGTGTTGTCATCATAATGTTGATATAATGCATAAATATATATATATATATATATTGTCACCAGACAACGAATACATTAACAAATCTGTCTCCACTACTGCATTTGTATGATAGCAAAACAAATTATATTGAACCAAGGAATAACTAATTGCTACTAGGGTAAGGATGAAACACAGTGACAATGTGAAATTGTACATATATGTATATGCACACGCAATGTCTCCACCACTTGTATGGAAATGGTGGAGGCAGGGTTGGGTAGAGAATGTTGTTGTTGTTGTCATGGTGACAAGATGAGCGGTATAAATCGCACGGTTCCTAATAAATGTTTTTAATGCGACATTGAATGTACTTGATTCGGGCACTGTCCGTGCCATTGTGGTGGCGTACACTGTGGTGGCGTACACTGTGGTGGCATACACTGTGGTGGCGTGCACTGTGGTGGCATACACTGTGGTGGTGGCGTACATTGTGGTGGTGTGTACTGTGGTGGCGTGCACTGTGGTGGCGTGCACTGTGGTGGCGTTCATTGTGGTGGCATGCACTGATGGTGGCGTGCACTGTGGTGGCGTGCACTGTGGTGGCGTGCACTGTGGTGGCATGTACTGTGGTGGCGTGCACTGTGGTGGTGTACACTGTGGTGGCGTGCACTGTGGTGGCGTGCACTGTGGTGGTATGTACTCTGGTGGCGTACACTGTGGTGGCATGCACTGTGGTGGCATACACTGTGGTGGCATACACTGTGGTGGCGTACACTGGTGGTCGACTTGTGATAATGTCTGTACGAACAGAGGACGGTGTTGGGCGTGGCTGTTGTCATCCAAATATAAATACAGTAAAACCTCTCTAAATCGACCGACTATGGGATTGACTTTAAATGGTCCATTTAGGGAGGTAGTCGGTTTAGGGAGGTTAAAAAAATCATTACAACGGTATTGCATGGGTGGTCATTTGGGACCCAAATAAAGCGATCGACATAGGGGAGTGGTCGATCTGTGAAGGTGGTCAGTTAGAGAGGTTTTACTGTATAGTGCTAACCATTTCGCTCACCAAAGGCAAAAAATACCTGTATTTAACTATGTAAATGGGGCTCTGCTCACACTCCTACCCCCACACAAACACTCCCGCCCCCACGCACACCCCACGCACACCCCACGCACACTCAAGTCAACTAAAAGTAACAACAACCCCCACACTGTTCACAGAGACACTCAAGGGTTGAGGTGGAAGTTCCTTTGGAGTAGCAAGCAGCAATAGCCAACTGGTTTTGGTACGGTACTGGTTGGCAGTCACTACTGGTTCCGGTTCCGGTTCCGGTTCCGGTCACGTCCCAGAGTGCACCACGCGCCATGTTGCGGAAGAGACCAGGGGTCACTTGCGAGAGAAACCACACATTCCACGTTCTGTACAGTTTTTATTTATTTATTTGTTATTTATTCAATTATGAAATATGATGACGAATATGATAATGTCGATGATGAACAGAAGGACCAAATGCTGGTGATGATGATGATGATGAATGTATGATATGTGTTAATATTGGATATACACACACGTTTGTGGCCGCCTACCCCCTAAAACGTCCTACTAACAGCGGGGTAGGTGGGCGGTAAAATAAATATGGAGAGTGGGAAAAAAAAAAAAAAGCGACGGTGGTGCCACCACCGGCGGTCACGTTAACTATAGGTAAATACTGAGTATGATAACTTGAGCCCGGGGTGGGCAGAAGCCGTGATGATGTGTGTAGTTGATGGCTGCAGGTTCTTTATCGTGTTAACATGTAAGAGACTGGAGGTAGGGGGATGGGGCTCCGAGCTCCTGTGTGGACCAATATAACTGGTTGACTAAACTCCATGGGTTCCTTCCTTTTAATGTACTGTAACAAGCGAAGCTTGTAGGCACCCACAGGGTCATTAAACACCTCCTGTTTGTGGAAAAGAAAAAGAAAGTTGTTGTCGTTGTTCTTTCGTTTTGTTATTTAGTTGATGCGCTTAGAGTTGAATTTGTAGCAATAATTGAGGGAGAATAAAATAATTAATGATAATCTCTTAATGTTGGATAATCTGATGAAGGCATAAGACACTCATCTAGTTTTTTATCCTACTTGTCCAACTTAAATACTGGTGTACTCAGTAAGCATTCCGTCATTATATGACCTTAGCTGTTGCCAGGACGTAAAACAACCAACTAACCATTAAACATTTATTACTGCAAAGAAGGAATATTACATAAATTAAATAGAATATTGATGCATTTATTAGGAATTTATTACTGCCTAAAAAGAGTATTACATTAATTTAATATGTTGGCATTAATTTGGCGCGTTTTCAGCTTAAATATATGCCGTGTTAATCCTTCAAAAGTGACTTCTGTAGTAGATTGCAACGGCCTACTTACTGCATTTGTTTGAAATGTATAAGGTGTAATCTCAAAACCATTGGAATATGCCGCTTTAAAGTTCCATAGTCCGATTTAAGCATGCAATCTTCAAAACCAAAACATTTAGTTAGATTTGATCCTATATATCCAACTTAGATATTGGGGGAATATCAAATTATTAGCGCTTCAAAGTAAAAATATTAAGTCAATTTAGTAGATCATATCAGTACACAAATACTGACGCAAAGTCATGATCTAATTTTTTTTAAAGGGTGAATGAACTCTGCGGGGTTCTTGACGCCCTGCCAATGGAGCGTGACCTAAATTATCACGTGATCATGCCGAAGTGGGAATCTGGGTCACAACTCGTCTTCAACTACAGAGCTATCCACACTATTCACGCATGACCTAATTCTGCATCAGAAGGAGGCTGAGTACGCGTCAGGTATTGGAAATTGCCATAAGACACTGCTGTGTGCCGATGTGTATGAACTACTACAGAAATTAAAGGAGTAAAATTTGAAGATATTCACTTTTGAAACTATCATATTCATTTTTGCATACCTTTTTTCTATTTATTGGTCAATTTTGATGAAGATTGAGTGATGATCAGATGCATTTCAGTAGGCAATGTCAACAAAGTAGGGGTGCAAACCAACCCTATGTAAAAGCTGTCGAAAAAGCGGGTCAAAGAATTGAGAGCCTAATTTCACAATCTAAGAAGGAACATTTATTCTTTACATATGTATTATTCATAGCCCGCTACCTTTGAGTTGAAAAATATAATATAATATCTAGTTTAATAAGATTTAAAAGTGAAATCAACAGCGTTCTGTGGCCGCCATCTTGTCTTTTTGCATTCTCTCCCATTTCACCAACTCTGTGCCTATAGAAGTATCCATTTGATACTGGAGCCACAGTTTCTAGTTCAGGTTCCATACTAAACCTATTTTTGCCCGTATTTACACTACGTTGTCCTTCACCCGTGTACTACATGTACCGGGTGAATCTTTTATCTAATTAATGCGAAGCACCAGGCTAGGTAACAAAAAGTATCAATTTTGTAAGTCATTGCTTTGCCTCGTTCGGGTTTGAAACCAACGCTTCCCGTGTGGGAAGCTAGACAGCCTTGAGTCGCTATCCCGTCTGGCCGGTGGCTCTAATGTGATGGGTAAATAAATAATAACCCCGCGGTGCAGTTCCATCAGGGTATTTCTTTGCCACTATGGTGGCCGTCTTGGCCATCTTTTTTCGTCCATGTTTGTTAGCATCCATGGTTTGTTTTGCAGGCTCTTCTTTATGCTTACCATCATTCTGCATTGGTGAGTAGTAGGGCTGTTAATCCCCGCCTACTCAGTCCCTACCACGTGACATTCTAACTGCACTCTCCACCACTCACTCTCCTCTCCACACATTAGAGCAACACATTTACCCTCCCTCCCTCGTTCCGGCCACACCCACCGGACAGGATGGCCCAATCGGTTAGAGCGCTGGCTTCCTATGCGGAAGCTCATGAGTTCAAATCATAGCTGAGTTAAAATAATGACTTACAGAATTGATGCCTGTCGATTTCTAACCATAGCAATAGGGCAAGGACTGGTTTGCTCAGTATCAGGATAATATGACTGAGTGAGATATTGGGTCATAGTAATAGGGCAAGGACTGGTTTGCTCAGTATCAGGATAATATGACTGAGTGAGATATTGGGTCATAGTGATAGGGCAAGGACTGGTTTGCGCAGTATCAGGATAATATGACTGAGTGAGATATTGGGTCACAGTAATAGGGCAAGGACTGGTTTGCTCAGTATCAGGATAATATGACTGAGTGAGATATTGGGTCATAGTAATAGGGCAAGCACTGGTTTGCTCAGTATCAGGATAATATGACTGAGTGAGATATTGGGTCATAGTAATAGGGCAAGGACTGGTTTGCTCAGTATCAGGATAATATGACTGAGTGAGATATTGGGTCATAGTAATAGGGCAAGGACTGGTTTGCGCAGTATCAGGATACTATGACTGAGTGAGATATTGGGTCATAGTAATAGGGCAAGGACTGGTTTGCTCAGTATCAGGATAATATGACTGAGTGAGATATTGGGTCATAGTAATAGGGCAAGCATTGGTTTGCTCAGTATCAGGATAATATGACTGAGTGAGATATTGGGTCATAGTAATAGGGTAAGGACTGGTTTGCGCAGTATCAGGATAATATGACTGAGTGATATATTGGGTCCGAGTGCTGGTGCCCCGGTATCCCAGTGGGGCAGCACTATAAAGTCATCATGAGTGCAGACCGGTACAAGTGGGTACCTGTCCTGATATGAATACCATACCCAAAATAGACCTAACCTGAAGCCTATGAGTATGACAAATCTAGCCACCGAACGACTAAAACTCGCATTCAACCTCAAACAACCAAACTCTCAACTCCCACATCGCACTTTCATTATGAAAACAATACATCCTTCCCTTTTTGAACAATCCCTTCATACTCTAACCTCGTTCACCTCCACCCCCACCCCCACCCTCCGTCTATTTCACTCCCCACTTGCATATTTTGTGTTCACCAGAAAGTGCCCTCAAGGCCAGGAAGGTGCAGACATAACTGTGGGTGAGGATGGAGATCATCACCCTATTACTGATGCTGACCATACACTCTGCGACATCTGGATATCGGCTGTGAAACTTGTGCATACATCTGCGATCATCATGTGTCAGGACTAGAATTGCGCATATATGCTGGATGTGAACTTGTCCAGTACAGCATTTTCTTTATCGGAAGTTGGATATTAGCCCACCACCCACCCCCACCCACCCCTATCCTTCACTGTAGCCCCTATGCTTTGAACTCACGTTGAACTTATATGGCTCCCGATAACAAAACTTGCTAGGGTTCATTGCAATGCATTTGTTTTCAAAGTGGATTTCAGTGAATTTATCCTAGCAAATATTTATTATTAGATAAAACACCACTTTGTGTATTTTGCTTTTGGGGGTGTTCGTAATCTTATGACGGTTACTGGCTGCAGAACTGTAGCAATATAGAAAGGTGCCGATAAATCGGTGCAATCTTTGGTTGAAGATTAATCTTCAGTAGGGACGGTTGTAGAAGCTGGAGATGTCTTTACAACATTAAAAACGGTGAAGCGTTGGGTGGCCCTGAATCGCTCCGGTCCAGTGGTAGCAGAGCACTCATATCCAGTCGACAGCAGCAAGGGTTTTGGAGGAAGGGATGGGTAAAGGTGGGTCTAGCGGTTCCAGCAACAAGAACAAAGCGAGAGAAACGATAAAGTAAAGGGCCCCACCCAAGCAAACAACTCCCTTGATCAGGGGGAGAAGTAAGCCAGAGAGAGAAAAAAAAGGGTAGAGTATAGGAAAGAGAAATGAGGAGAGTTGAGTCAAAGGACCATGTCTATTTGCTCTATGGTGACCAGCCGGCGAGCCAAAGACACAGACAGAGTAAGAGTAGAAAGTGAAATGCTAGTGGGCTCCCCCTCCTGGAACTCTGTTCAGACATAATCAAGGAGGAGGATGGCCAGCGGAGAGGAGATAGAGAGAGGTGTGGATGAAGTGCGGTCCAGTAACAAGTGCACTTTGTGTATGTGTATTTACCACTTTTGCTCACACTCCACCGGGTAAGCTGTAGCTGTGACCCGGCGTTCTACGTAACAGCATCCATCCTTCCTGAGGAACCAGCGAAACTCAGAACACACGTTACTCAAAGTCAAAGGATGCTTCATGATGCTTTCTTCAGTGTCTTCATGATGCGCAGTCAGACAGAATGGCCCTATGGTCAAAGCGTCCGCTGCTATAAATAACCACCTACTGCTACCTCATATGGCATTTGACTTTAACAAAAATTAATGTAGTAAAAAAACTTGTATTGAAGATTTATACTGCCTATCATGGATAGCAGGTATTGCAATATCTCAGGGAGTTTGACACCCCTGCCCTGCAGAGTTGTAAACCACTGCCTTGTGGTACAGGTTCTTGACAGAACCGAAGGCTAAGGGAGCAAACCCTGAACAGAAAACCATGTAACTGTGGCAGCATCAAAGGCGGTTGATGCATGGAACTCCCAACATCTCCCGACCAGCCACTACAGGGACAAATAGTTTTGCGCCTGTCTGGACATGTTCTTGCCGCTGTGAAGCCTCTATTTGCTCCCCGAGAGAGTGCCGCTGGTAACTTGCAAAAGCCAGCAGCACTTCAAAACTTTTGCAGGCATATTTGAAATATTGACTCATGGAGATCACTCTCACAGCAGAGAGCTAAGTGGAGAGCGGCAGTCGAGTAATGAAAGCAGTCTTTGTTGCATCGTGACTGACAGCATGATGATAATGATCATGGATAATTCTGAATAGTCTTGTTTTCACCATTTGACAGTTAGTCGATAGAAAACCCCAGCCCACACTTACCTACCCAAGGCAAGGTGTGAGAGCAACTGGCCTTTTATGATGCTACAGCAGCGGAAATCTAAATTTGGATATGTGATGGCATGGTGTTACCAGCACGATATCTCATCTGGGAAGCAATATGAAGTCGCCATGCATGTGTACTGGCACCAATCTGGACCTTAAATGTTGCTATGACGTGAAATCCGAACCAACCAATCGTAATGAGGTTGTGTCGTAGTGTATGAAGTGTTTGTTGATTTATATTATAACCGTCTTCTATAATTAGTGGCCTATGACTGATGAGCCAAAGCACGCTTAGTGCTATTTGACCTTTGACCTTTGTCCTTTGGCTCCGGGGAGTTGCTACACGTATTGTACAAGTTATCGTAAGTCCAGTGTGCTATATTTACTTGGTCACCCTCATCGCTAATTTATCGATAGAACTAATTTTGATTTCGCGAAGAAAAAGATGATCAAAATAATTCACCGTAAAAATGACAATTCTTTCTCCAAACATTAATCCCATTTTTGTGGCTGGATGCAATGTATGTAAATTAGCTGTCGTCGATGTGAAAATGACCTGTAGAGCTTAAAATGTGGACATTTTTCTAATTACCAATAATCAATTTGAGTTAAGTGATGGAAATTGTGATGAAAGAATATTCCATCCCTATTTAGCAAATTGCAGCTTCTTTTTATTTAATTTAAAGGGGGTGGGAGTCAGTTGATTCACTTTGTTAAACTAAGAATTTGGTCATTATAGTGAGTGTTAATGTAGACACACCATAGATAGACTGTTGTGGCACTAACTGCACCGAATGCACTGACCGCACTCAAGTCTCAGGTCACAGGGCACGAGGACGCCAAAGAGTGGGAAAAACTAAACTTTATTCAAACTCAGTAAAAACAAGCCTGAGTGCTCTTAGTGTGGTTGGCTCAAAAACCTGATGACTGAGGCACGAACGAAGCCTCTCCATGAACAAATGAAGAGTTCGGGCGCTAAACGCCAATCAAAAAAATGAGTTTAAGTAAAAGATTTGTACCTGAAAATAATTTTAATTCTCACTGATTCCACTTTTCATATGATCACATGGTTATGGAGCAATGAACAAAAGAGTAGGAATATAAAAAAAAAAAAAGTTTTTGAAGGTTTGATTCTAATATTTATCTCCCATTTTTGGATTGGTGTTTACGTGGTTTTGCACCTGAACTTTTCATGTTAGTCACCGAAAAGAAGCGCAGCACGGTAAAGCTGGACAGGATAGCTAAAGTTCTAGGACGAGGAAGATGAGATTTATATATATCTATATATATATATATATATATCTATATAATAATATATATATATATATATATAATATATATTATAAATATATGTATATATATATATATAATAATATTATATATAAAATATATATTTATATATATTATATATATATATATATATATATATATATATATATATATAAATCGCATCTATATATATATATATAAATCGCATCTTCCTCGTCCTAGAACTTTAGCTATCCTGTCCAGCTTTACCGTGCTGCGCTTCTTTTCGGTGACTAACATTCCTGCCATTTCCTCTTCTGCAGCTCTCCACATATAAATAAATATCTTAAATTTACTTGGCTTTAAGTTCACACATAATTGCATCGTATTACCTAACCCAAGCCTTCTCTTGTTATCGGTCAGGGAGTGGAAGTTTTCCAGTTGACTCATTCGTTAACTAATTAATCTATTACTTACGTTTTCTCTCATTCCATTTCCTTGGCAACTAGGAACCAGCACTGGGTGAAATCTAGGTAATCTGACAGTCGTGTTCCTTCTGTCTTATGGGTAAGACATTGGCAGGCCATGACCTATAACAAGCCAACATTAATTTGGTATGTTTTCATTTCAAACATCATATAAAATAAATGCTACTTCAAACTAACACAAATTGGATTATAACAATCAACCTAATATATTTATCTAAAATATTTTGGCAGAAACTCAAAGTCATCGGATTATGCAACTTTAAGTGCGGTTTGAACTCCAACACCCCCCCCCCCCTTTCCTACTGACCCGGCCGGAACCCCCCCCCCCCCATCTCCTACTAACTCGGCCGGAACACCCCCCCCCCCCTCTCCTACTAACTCGGCCGGAAGAGCAGTGCTCTGGCGCTGACAAAAGGCATTATTCGCTGAATAAAATACATTTATTTAAAAAAAAAAAAAATCCAATTAATTATTACACAATCACCACCGCCCACACTGTCACCCCTCCACCCGCCCCACCCGCTCCTCCAGCCCTATCTAACTATCCCCAACTCTCCCCCACCCCACCCTCCCCCACCCCACCCCCCCCACCCCACCCCGCCCCACCCCACCCCACCAGGATGGCTGAAATTGCAAGCGTACTGAATGGCCCTCCATGTGGGGGGTCGGGGGGTCGGTGTTTCCCACCCCAACCGAGTCAAACCAATCAGTGTCGTATTTAAGGGGGTTTCCTGGTTGGCTGAACCCCCCCCCCCTGCTCCTTCCCCCTCCCACCCCAACCTTTTTTTTCTAAAGCTAAGATTTGTTTATTTGTTTCATTTTAGAGGTTGTTAAAAAACGAAACTTTGTACCACCTGACCCACCTTTCTATACATGTAACTTTACATGCTTCCTGTGAAAAATATATAGTGGTTGAAATGTTCTTGGTTCTCATGGGTAGGGCTTACAAAATCTTTAAAAAAATAACAACCATTCCAGTAAATATGAACAGTATACTTGACCTTTTTGCTTAGAAAAAATATCCACAGAATGCAACTAGCCAACATGTCCCTGGACAAGTAAATGAAGAAGTAGTGGCATGTTGCACTGTGAAATTTACAAACAGACTATCAACACTACTAAAATGTACTATGTTGTTTTTAAATCAAGTTAAAAAATTAAAGGACTCTTGTATATGATATTACAAATACTCTGCCTGAGAACTTCAAACTGAATAATTTAGAACTGTGCTGTCTTATAATGTTTAAAATTAATCTCCAGTATGACATATGTATTTAATGCATGTCTCATTAGTAAAAGCATAATAACATTGTCCCTTGTGTGGATATATGTTCTTTGTTTTCTATCAGAAATGAAATGAGTAAACTGTGTATTTAAATGTCACCAAAATTTGACATTTTGATGCAATAAAAGCAAACATTTTGAGAGGGGGGAGGGGGGGAATGCCTCCTAGGTTTGTCAGCATTGCTGGTGCTCACCCGGTCGCATCAACATGACTTTGCTCACATCTTCATCCGGAAACCACACCAGACAGGGTGGCCGAATGAGTTTAGCGTCTGCCTCCTGTTTTGGGAGATCGGGGGATGTTTGTTTGTTTGTTTGGTTGTTTTATGTCCTAGCAACATCTAATGTCATATCAGGACGGGTACCAACTTGTGACAGTGTGCACTCATGGCAACTTTTATAGTGCTGTCCCACTGGGAAACCAGGCTGCCAACACCATGACCTGATATACCACTCAGTCACATTATCCTGACACTGAGCCAACCAGTCCCTGCCCTATCCTAATAATGCCGAGTGCCTGGCTAGGAAGTGACAAGTATCAATTTTCAAGTCATTGGTTTGACTCGACCAGGGTTCGAACCCACGACCCCGTGATCTACCAGCACGGGAGACAGGCGCTCTAACTAATTCGGCCATCCCGTCTGGTCCGAACCCATGAGTTTGTGGGTTCGAACCCTGGTCAAGTCAGACCAATGACTTTAAAATTGAGACTTCTCACTTCCTAACCAGGCGCTCAGCATTATTAGGATACGGCAAGGACTGGTTGGCTCAGTGTCAGGATAATGTGACTGAGTGGGATATCAGGTCATGGTGCTAGCGGCCTGATCTACCAGTGGGGCAGCACTATAAAGTCACCATGAGTGCGCACTGTCACAAGTCAGTACCCATCCTGATATGACCTTAGATGTTGTTAGGTCGTAAAACAACAAACAAGCAAACAATCATCCGGAAACCTCCAACTCAATCCAGGCTTCTCCCCTGCCAATAACTGACAAGATTTACATTTGTCACTACCTAGCCCAGTGTTCAGTCTTAATAGCACAGGGCAAGGACCGATTTGCGCAATATCAGGATAATGTGACCGAGCGGGATATCAGGCCATGGTCCTGGTGGCCCAATCTCTCAGTGGGGCAGCACTATAACGCGGCTATAAATATGCGCTGTCGCAAGTCGGTAGGTAGGCAGCTAACCGACCTGATATGACTTTTGGTTGTTGCTGGGACGTAAAGCCCCAAAAAACAAACACCAGCTCGCGCCCCTCCCCCTCCCTCCATTGGCTGAGTCCATCTGGTAGTGATGCGCACGCGCAGATTGATTCAACCGGTGTGCGCCGCCAGACGCCGGTAAACAGCGCCCTCTGGTGTCGCTGGTCCCCGCCGGGCTCTCGGCAACCAGCCGCTGTTGTTCCACATGAGGACCACGTGACCGCAAAATGGCCGCCGCCTGACGTAATAACTGTAAATGGGTTATGAATATATGTCTAACAGGCATCGCGCCGAGCTGCTTCGGCACTGGTCTGATTGGGGGGTTTGGGGTGGAGGGGGTTTGGGAGGGTGGGAGGAGGTGGAGGCGGCTTGGGGGTTGGAGGAGGTGGGGTGTTGAGGTTGGCTGAGGAAGGAGGGGGTGTGGAGGTTGGAGGGTGAGGAGGGAGTGTTGAGGTTGGCTGAGGAAGGAGGGGGTGTTGAGCTTAGATGAGAAAGGAGGGGGTGTGGAGGTTGGAGAGGGAGGAGGGGTGGTGAGGGGGGAGGAGGAGGAGGGGGTGTGGAGGTTGGAGGAGGAAGGAGGGGGTATGGAGGAGGGAGGAGGGGTGGGAGGGTGGATGAGGAAGGAGGGGGTGTGGAGGTTGGATGAGGGAGGAGGGGTGTGGAGGTTGGTGGGTTGAGGAGGGGTGTGAGGTTGGATGAGGGAGGAGGGGTGTTGAGGTTGGAGGAGGAAGGAGGGTGTGTGGAGGTTGGAGGGTGAGGAGGGAGTGTGGAGGGTGGATGAGGGAGGAGGGGTGTTGAGGTTGGAGGAGGAAGGAGGGGGTGTGGAGGTTGGATGAGGGAGGAGGGGTGGTGAGGGGGGAGGAGGAAGGAGGGGGTGTGGAGGTTGGATGAGGGAGGAGGGGGTGTTGAGGTTGGATGAGGGAGGAGGGGTGGTGAGGGGGGAGGAGGAAGGAGGGGGTGTGGAGGTTGGATGAGGGAGGAGGGTGTGTGGAGGTTGGATGAGGAAGGAGGGGGTGTGGAGGTTGGATGCCGTAGGAAGTGGAGAGTTTGGGGGGTGGAGGAGGGAGGAGAGGGATTGGGGGAAGGAGGTGGAGGATATATATATATATATATGTATATATATATATATACATATATATATATATATATATATATAAATATATATATATATATATAGACATACAATATATACATATATATACACACAATTTAAAACCAATTCCACCGTGCTGAGATGAGATAAATACTTCTTTTTTTTAAAGTCTATCACTGCTAGGCGCGGTAATGACAAATATCAACATTATAAGTCTTTGATTTAACTCGCCTGGAAATCACCTGACGTCACAACCTCCCGCCAGGGAAGTGAACACCGTAGCGCGGGGCTATTCCATCCGGTGTATGCCCTGCAGCATTCTGAGCACCCACCCAATACACAAATATTGTGATTACCCAAACAAAAATTCCGTGTCTCGCGAGTTTTTGGCCGCTGGTCTTTGAGAAAGGACTGGAGCTGCAACCTGGCGTGTTTGCACACCCGGAAGTGGGGTGATTTTCTCTCCGAGCTCTATCTTTCCCTGTAGGTTATCTGCATTGAACTTAATTTGAAACGTAAACACAGTTCCCGATGATCAAACTCAGTAGGATTTTTGGCTTAATTTTTTTCTAGTGTGGATTGCAGTGGAATTGTGCTAATAACTGTTCTATATTAAAGCTGCATAGTCCAATGAAAACATCAAATTTTCAAAACCAAAACAGTTATCTAGATTTGATTCTACATACCCAACTTAGATACCGCTGCACTTATTAAACAATTGTCGCCACATAGAAGGGAATACTGAGTCAAGTTAATAGAACACGTTACTTCAGAAGCCTATGATGGTAGAGTTTTGGCATGCTTGCCCAAATTAATTTTGCACATTTGCACTTCAAATATCTCAAAAGTTAACCATTTAATGTAAAAGTTACTTCAAACTAAAGTAAGGTAGATTATAATGACCAACCTAACATATTTATCTCAGAAGATGACAGAAACTCAAAACCATCGGACTATGCAACTTTAAATGAAATACCAGTTCCTGTACGTAGGTGCAGCAAAGTGCTGCATTGTGTTTTACCCCCACCGAGGCATGACTAGATGAATGGCAGGTGGTCACATGTACAGTCACTTTGGTATAGTGAAACCCCGTCATAACTCCGCTATATTGATTGCTTTTCTTATTTTTAGCTTGTTTGCCACTATACAGACAAAGAAACTTTTTTTTGTTGGCCAAATCATTCGTCAGAGTTCAATATACTGTACATTGTTGGAAGGGAAGGTGAATGGCAGCAGAGGGAGAGGGAGACCAAGAACATCATGGTTTAGAAATATTTCACAGTGGACAGGCTTGAATTATTCACAGTCTATCAGAACAGCACACCATCGGGACAAGTGGAGAACCATTGCATCCAACCCTCGACTAGAGGACGGAACTATTGATTGATTGATTGATTGCTTTATTTGTATCCCAAACGATCACCCATGGCCGTGGTAAAAGAACTCCCTAAACCGACCAATTCCCTAAATGGACCATTTAAAGTCGGTCCCATGGTCGGTCGATTTAGAGAGGTTTTAATGTATATTGATGTTTGTTTTGTGTTGTTTTACGTCCTATCAACATCTAAGGTCATATCAGGATGGGTACTGACTTGTGACAGTGTGCACTCATGGTGAGTTTATAGTGCTGCCCCACTGGGAGACCAGGCCACCAGAACCATGACCAGATATCCCACTCAGTCACATTATCCTGACACTGAGCCAACCAGTCCTTGCCCTATCATAATAATGTCGAGTGCCTGGCTAGGAAGCAACAAGTATACATTTTTATGTCATTGGTTTGACTCGACCAGGGCTCGAACCCATGGAATCGAATCCCATGATCTACCAAATCCGGAGACGGATGCTCAACTGATACGGGCATCCCGTCTGGTCCCTGTATATTGATAGTATGCCACACCCACATATAGATATAGCTACAGGTTTTTCATTGTAGGTGTCGAGAATGGTTCTAGCCAATTTCCACTGATTTATCGAACATATGTAATTCTAAAATACTACCTGTCACAAGGCCCCAGCGATCAGCTTTCGCAGACGAAGTGCTCAATGAATTGTAGAGCTCAGTCATCTTCAACAAATTCATTGGGTTGAGAGCTTGATTCCCAGTCGAGTCAAACTAATGACTTACAAAATTGATACTTGTCGCTAACTAGCCTGGCATTCGGCATTACTGGGATAGGGCAAGGACTGGTGAGCTCATTATCAGGATAATATGACTGAGTGGGAAATTAGGTCATGGTGCTGGTGGCAGCATAGTGGTGGCAGCCTAGTGGGGCAGCACTATACTATAAAGTCACTATGAGTGTGCACTGTCACTAGTCGGTACTTGCCCTGATATGACCTGAGATGTTGCCAGAATGTAAAACTCCAACAACCAACCACCTATTGTGAGGAATTGCATGGCTTTGTGTGATGGATAGGGATGAGGTGTGGGGAAGGTATGGGTTAGATAGGGTTGAGTCTTTATGGAACTCTCTGTGCACTGTCACAAGTCGGTACCTGTCCTGATATGACTTTAGACGTTGCCAGGACATAAAACTCCAACAAACAAACAAAGGTTATAGCCGATAACCGCCACTCCCATAATATGTCTTGCCGGCAGCAGGCACCAGACAGATTCCTCCAGTTCACAGTGCACTCACACAACCTCTCACACTCCAGTCATACAACTCTACTTAAGGCGTTTATTTCCATTCACCTACTTTTTTCCCCACTCACCTCGCTTCAAAACCCAAAACTAAAAACAACCAACAAAAAGCGTACCCCACCTCAAGTTAAAGTTGCATAGTCCGATGGTTTTGGATTTCAGTGTGTCGTCCTGCAGCCAAACAGTGCGCACATTGACCTAGATACCTGTGCTGACGTCATATGAAATATGTCTATAGTGTGAGCAGAATGGCATCTCATTAAGACAACGCTATAAATCCACTAAGGACCACGCAAGTCTCAAGTCGGAACACATCCTGATTGATATGCGTTGGGATGTTGCTAGGACATAAAACCGCAGTCAATCAATCAACCGCACTCAATCAATTAGATCCCCATGCAGATACTTCAAAACATACAAACTCAACCCAACAGCTGAAAACCGAATAAAACACACAAAATATAAGAATATACTAATCACTTGTCTACGATCAGCAGAGGAAGTCTACTATAAAGAACTAGTCAGTAAAGAGAAGCAAAATCTTTATACGCTCTGGAAAATCTTTGGAGACATCATCAACCCACATAAAGCAAAAATGAAAAATCAAATTGACAAGCTAATCTATAACAATAAAACAATGACAAACAATGAAGATATCGCCAGCACATTAAATGAACACTTCTGTTCAATTGGTGAAAAACTTGCAGCAAAACACACCAGTAATAGCATAGCACACAAGCAATATCTTAAACACCCAAATTCACATAGTTTTTTTCTTAGTCCCACCAATGAACAAGAAACCCTAGAAGAAATAAAGAAACTAAATCCTAATAAGTCAAGCGGACATGACAATATCTCGCCAAAAATAATCAAAGAGTGTGACACTCTACTCGCACCATCTATCTCCCACATAATAAACCTATCATTTGCAAATGCTACTGTTCCTGAAAATCTCAAAGTTGCAAAAGTAATACCCATCCATAAGAAAAATGAGAAATACCTAGTTGATAACTACAGGCCAATCAGCCTACTCAGTACCCTAAACAAATTAATGGAAAAACTAATGTACAAAAGAGTTTACCAATTTCTTAACAAATACAAAATATTATACAAATACCAATTTGGATTTAGAGAGAATCACTCAGCAATAATGGCTCTGACTGAAATCTTAGACAACATACTACAAGACCTTGAAAATGGGAAACATGTTGCAGGAGTCTACTTAGACCTGAGCAAAGCATTTGATACCGTAGACCATGACATCCTACTCTCAAAACTTAGGCACAACGGAATTCGAGGCCAGGGACTTAAATGGTTTGAGAGTTACCTAAGCAATAGAAAGCAATTTACATACATAAACGGTAAACGATCCAAGCTAAACTCAATCAGCAATGGTGTCCCCCAAGGTTCTGTCCTGGGACCTCTCCTATTTTTGATCTACACAAATGATATAGTCAACTGTACAAAACAAGATGTCAAAACAAGGTTATTTGCAGATGATACCAACGGCTTCATAACCTCAAATTCACCCAAACAACTAAAACATTCAATTAAAACATTCCTTTCAGACATATTTACATGGTGCAATGATAACAAATTAACAGTAAACCTGAACAAAACATGCTACACAATATTTAAAAGCAGAAGTACAACCATTCCTGATTACCTAAACAACATAAAGATAAACAATAACACAATAAAGAGAGTCCCTTCTGTGAAATACCTAGGTATAATTCTAGATGAGAACCTCAACTGGGATGAACATATTGATAACTTAAATAATTCAATAATTAAAACGGCTAACTCATTTAAAATAATCAGACGACGGGTACATGAGGAAAATAAAAAATTACTATACTATGCATACGTTTACTCCAAAATCCAGTATGGTATAGAGGTGTATGGGAGAGCCAAATCATCAACCCTAAAAAAGATACAGACACAACAAAACAGAGCCTTGAAAATACTGTATAGCAAAGACTATCTCACCCCAACTAAATCACTTCATAAAGACCTGGACTTACTTATGGTAACTGACATTTATAAAATATACATTGCAAAATTTGTTTACAAGCAAAAGAATGGCCTCCTCCCTGAAATATTTGATAATCTCTTCAAAGAAAACAATCAGGTCCATTCCCATAACACACGACAGATAAATAACATACATCACAAACACACTAGAAACAAATATGGCAAAATAACAACTGAAAACCAAGGAACCAATATCTGGAACTCAATACCAGTAGAGATTAGAAACCTTCAAACTTTGAAAAACTTCTGTAAAAAACTAAAGATAAGCTATCTCAATGCATACTAAATCGATTACCAGTAAAGAATATATATAATACCCCTATTAACATACATGCAAAATAACTACTGATACTGCATGTAAGTACATGAATCCATGACACAATATCCATATAATATTCCTATCATTACTTTGTTTTTTACTAACTGTGAAGAGACGCATCAGTATCTCATCATAATCATTAGTTAAAAATGTAGCTTAAGTTTAATAATTTGTTATTGTCATCACTTGTTCATTCACATCATGGAGACCAGCTAGATAAGCATCGCTTTTCTGGGATCCTTTCTGTCTGTAAGGAATTTGTATGCATTTATTGTATCACCTCAATTTATTGTAAACATACCTTGCAGAGAGTTAAAATAAAAGAATTGAATTGAATTGATGCATTGCTCATAAATAACTACTCAGTCAACCGGGGGCGCCCCCCCCCCCCCCCGAATGAAGTCGGTTCAGACTGCATGACGACTGGCTAGCAGCAGCACACATGCAGTAGCTTCCAGTCACGTGATCTCATAGGCGAGCGGTGCAGTGTGAGCGACCAGGGGCGGTGTGACTGACGAAATAGCGAAATAGCGAATGGTAGACAGGAAGTGTGAACACTTATTCGTCTCTCATTTTTGTCGTACTCAGGGAACCTGATTGCGGGTTTATTTTGTTGCTGCTTGTGGTGATGGGTGGGTGGGTGGTGGTGGTGGGGGCGGGGGTGTGTGGAGCGCCACAAGCACTTGGGGTCACACGGTGCAGAATTGATTAGGGATAAAACGGAGTGCTGGCGCCTAAATGCCGTGTCTGCTGGCCTGTGGATGGTGTCATTACAGGCATTTAGGTTTGTGTCCCTCTACCAGCACATCCTTCCTCCTGCCACCTCTAATATTGTGTGTATATATATATGCATAAATATCAATATCAATAAGATCAATAAGACCAAGACAGGAATTTGGTTCAGAAAATATCAAATATAATATAATCTACTGGAATTATTTCAATATTTGCCTTGTCTTAAAGTTGCAAGTCTGGGAGTTTTGGTGTTTTTATCATTTGGTTTAAATACACATATTATGTTGATAATTATAAACCGCCTTACTATAATTTGGGG
Organism: Branchipolynoe longqiensis; assembly: GCA_030323885.1. Classification (NCBI taxonomy): domain Eukaryota; kingdom Metazoa; phylum Annelida; class Polychaeta; order Phyllodocida; family Polynoidae; genus Branchipolynoe; species Branchipolynoe longqiensis. The sequence continues at coordinate 33,373,499 of CM059193.1, forward strand.
TAACTTTAAAAAAAAATCTTAAATGGATAAGTTTGGAGATTTTTTAGATAGTTTTGCTTAATTTTGGCACGCACATCAAAATGTTGACACCATGGGCTTCGGCAGTCAGTTTGTTTGTTTGTTTGTTGTTGTTTTACGTCCTAGCAACATCTAAGGTCATATCAGGACGGTGGCAGTCAGTAACATATTGTATTAAATTGACTTCGTATTTTCTTCTATGCAGCAACAAGTGCTTATTAAGTGCACTACTAATAGAAATATATCTAAGTTGGAGATGCATAATCAAACATAGATATTTTTTTGAGGCGTCGAAAATTTGACACTTTCAACGGATTGTGCAGCTCAAAGTTTCATTTTCTGGCAGCTTCCGACGCCATGCTACAGAAGTAGAAAGTGTTCAATACCTCGGCTGGCCGTGGTTGCTTGTTGGAGTTTTTTGTCCTGGCAACATCTAAGGTCATATCAGAACAGGTATGGACTTGTGACAGTCCGCACTCATGGCAACTTTATAGTGCTGCCCCACTGGGAGACCAGGCCACCAGCACTGTGACCTGATAACCCACTTCGCCATATTATCTTGACACTGAGCCAATCAGTCCTTGCCCTGTCCTAATAATGCCGAGCATCTGGCTCGGAAGCGAAAAGTATCAAATTTAAGTCATTGCTTTGACTCGACCAGGGTTAAAACCCACGTTCCCGTGGGTTCGGATCCCCTGATCTCCCAAAACAGGAGAGAGACGCTCAACTCATTCAGCCAGTCTGGTGTACACTGGGTGTAGTGAATGTCAGTAAAAAAGTAAGAAAGTGGACATCCTCTCATACTCATTCATAGACTTAGCAGTTTTCGGGAATCAGGGCAGATTAACGGACCGGAGACTTCATACAGCGCGCCCGGTTAGCCCGATCACCAATCACTGCAGCCCGGAGAACCTCCGTCATTACGCTATTATCGCCCACCTCGCCGCCATTACCGAATGATTTGTCTGACGTCATCCTTCATTCTCTGTAATGTTGCATTGTATACATGCTGGTATTTCAGTGTACTGTACAAACTGTTCCTAACGTGTTCTCTATGCATGATATTACTGCGGTGTACTGTATAACAGCGGGTGCATTTCATGAATATTATAACTGCAGCATACTGTATACATGCAGGCATTACAGTGACCTGCATGAAGCAATTATTACAATATATTGTATAAATATCCTAACTGCAGCATACTGTATACATACAGCATTACAGTGTATTGCATTAAGCTATTATTACAATATATTGTATAAATATCCTAACTGCAGCATACTGTATACATACAGCATTACAGTGTATTGCATTAAGCTATTATTACAGTATATTGTATAAATATCCTAACTGCAGCATACTGTATACATACAGGCATTACAGTGTATTGCATTACGCTATTATTACAGTATATTGTATAAATATCATAACTGCAGCATACTGTATACATACATGCATTAGAGTGTATTGCATTAAGCTATTATTACAGTATTTGTATAACTATTATAACTGCATCATACTGTATACATGCATGCATTACAGTGTATTGCATGAAGCTATTATAACAGTATATTGTATAAATATTATAACTGCAGCATACTGTATACATACATGCATTACAGTGTATTGCATGAAGCTATTATAACAGTATATTGTATAAATATTATAACTGCAGCATACTGTATACATACAGGCATTACAGTGTATTGCATGAAGCTTTTATTACAAAATATTCTATAAATATTATCTGCAGCATACTGTATACATACATGCATTACAGTGTATTGCATGAAGCTATTATTACGGTATATTGTATAAATATTATAACTGCAGCATACTGTATACATACAGGCATTACAGTGTATTGCATGAAGCTTTTATTACAAAATATTCTATAAATATTATATCTGCAGCATACTGTATACATACAGGCATTACAGTGTATTGCATTAAGCTATTATTACAGTATTTGTATAACTATTATAACTGCAGCATACTGTATACATGCATGCATTGCAGTGTATTGCATGAAGCTATTATGAGAGTATATTGTATAAATATTCTATATATATATATATATATAGAATATATATTCTATATATATAATAACTGCAGCATACTGTATACATACATGCATTACAGTGTATTGCATGAAGCTATTATTACAGTATATATTCTATATATATAATAACTACAGCATACTGTATACATGCATTATTACAGTCTATTTCATGAAGTATTTATGACAATGTATTGGATAAATATTATTGATGCAGCACACTACATACAATGGTGTATTATAGTACATTGCATGAGGCTATTATTGCAGTGTGTTGGTTAAATATTATAATTGCAGCATACTGTATGCATGCAGGTATTATAGTGTATTGCATACAACTATTATTACAGTGTACTGTATCAATATTATAACTGCACCATACTGTATATATGCATGTATTAAAGTGTATTGCATTAGGCTTTTATTACAGTATATTGCATAAATATACCTGCAACATACTGTATATATGCATGTGTTACAGTGTATTGCGTTAGGCTTTTATTACAGTACATTGCATAAATATACCTGCAACATACTGTATATATGCATGTATTACAGTGTATTGCATTAGGCTTTTATTACAGTATATTGCATAAATATAACTGTAATATACTGCACACATGCATGCATTACAGTGTATTGCATTAAGCTATTATTACAGTATATTGCATAAATATAACTGTAGCATACTGTATATATGAAGGTATTACATTAAGCTTTTATTACAGTATATTGCATAATTATACCTACAACATACTGTATATATGCAGGTATTACAGTGTATTGCATTAAGCTTTTATTACAGTATATTATATAAATAGAACTGCCACATACTGTCTACATGCTGGAATTACAGTGTATCTCATGAAGCTAATATTACAGTATATTGCATAAATACTATTGATGCAGCACACCGTATGAATCCTGGTATTACATAAATGCTGCTACTAAGGTGTTCTGTACAAAAACTGTTACGACAGCGGAGTATAAAAATCTTGATATTACAGTGACCTGCATAAATGCTCTTGTCGTGGGCAATGTTTGTACAAATGCGAAACATTGCACATAGAGTGCGATACTTCTTGCCATTCTGGGGCTAGCGTTCAAATCAGTAGCCTACATAGGCTGCCTCGTGCATTCAAGCTACACACACTTACCTGTGTATGTGATATTTCACCCGGGGAGATCAGGGCACCTTAAGCCCCAGTCACACCTACCCGGACGAGCCCCGGATTTTGAGCCGGACCACCCCCGGACCATTCGCCCAGACTGTTCTGCACAGCCCCGGATAAAATGGCCATTTTCGTCGTTTTTTGCCTCGCGGTCATACGTACCCGGCCGGTGTGATCCAGGGATGGTCCGGGTAGTCGGGGGGTGAACCGGGGCCTGTTCAGGCTGTCCGGGGGTGGTCCGGGGCTGTTTCGCTACTACTACTACTACTACTACTACTACCATGCCGGATTGAGCCTGGATGCCCCGGATGTTTTAAACATTTTAAAACATCCGGGGTGGACCCCGGACCAGTCCCGAACCATCCGGATCACGTCGTCACGCCGGATCACCACGGGCAAGCCATGGGCGAGCCACGGATCACCCCGGATCGCCACGGACCACCCAAGATGACGGTCCGGGGCTCGTCCGGCCTGTGATCCGGGTTGGTGTGAGTGGGGCTATAGTAAAATCATCCACTTGAAATTGTAAGTCTCAGACCGTATGTATTCAAATATAAGTCGAGCAAATTTACCACACAAAAAATGTCCTATACTGAGGTAATCTTATACTCATGATATACCCCCCTCCCCCGCCCCGAGGATGCATGGATGGCATCCAGGATGACATCGCGTGGCAAGATGAGTCTGATCTGATATCCCACTCAGTCACATAATGCTGATACTGAGCATATTATCAGTCCTTGCTGTATCCTGTTACAGTGTAGTAGTACCAGGGCTATGTAGTGACAATGTTGCCAGTCATTGGTTTGGACCAGTCAGGGTCAAACTCATGATTTCCTGCACAGGAAGGTAACCAGCGCACTTACTGATTCTGTCATCCTCATCTGGTGTCTTGACTATTAATGAAGTTTAATTTGTCTGTAATTAAAATGAAGCTCGATTATAGTCGAATTAGGCCTAATTCCAGATATTTCCTTAGAAAATACCCCTCGGCTTCTACTCGAAGTTGACTTATTTTTGTGTATATACAGTACTTAGTATTATAAATATCCAGGCTCATAAACAGGAACGATTCAACACTATCCATGTGCAGAATCCTGGTCTTTGCACCCATGTCACTGTGGGGGGGGGGGGGGGGGGGGGGGGGGGGAGATCTTTGCAAATGAAGGGAAACAATATATTGAGAGTGGTATTCGAACCTACATTTGTTGCCATTCCGGGGCCAGCATCCTAACCATTAGACTATTTAGAGTCCCTTATACAGTCACCCTAACCACATCTACCTGTGCAGGTGACGTTTCACCTGGGGAGGTCAGTGCACCTCATTACATCATTACTGCTCTAACACTGTTTGCCAATTTATGGCAATGGATTTATGTCAACCAATCATGTTTAACAACCAGTCGTGGTGGCCGAATCGGTAGAGCGCAGGCTTCCCATGCAGAAGGTTGGGCGTTCGATTTCCGGTCGAATCAAACCAATGAATTACAGAATTGGTACTTTCCGCTACCTAACCAGGCGATTGGCATTACTAGGATAGGGCAAGGACTGGCTAGCTCAGTATCAGGATAATGTGGCTCAGTGGGAAATCAGGTCATGGTGCCCGCGACCTGAGTTCCCAGTGGGACAGCCCTATAAAGTTGCCATGAGTGCGCACTGCTATAAGTCGGTACCCGTCCTGATATGACCTTAGATGTTGTCAGGACACACAACTCCAACAACTAACCAACCACGTCTAACTCATGTAATTGAGTCTGCAGTATCGGAAACTGCAGTGCAATCACCATTCAGGAAAAAAGGATGGCGCTAAATGAGGATTACCCCAGTCCAATTTCTATGTCATACTTAGTACAACGCCCCCAATCTTAAAATGGTACACTCCATGTATAATTCCTAATGTGTGTAGAACCATTAACCTAAATATGAATAATCCAAGCCAGACCATAATAAAATGTGCACCTCCTATATCGGCAACCTTTTTTTTTTAACCCACAAAAAACAACCAAAAAACCCCACTAAGACAACAACAAAAACAACGATCACATTACAAATAAAAACACACGAACAAAACCGTTCAATTAATACAGTGTCTTTATTGCAGACATTTATTCATTTCACATTCATGTACATTTAACTGTATATTGATTGCCGGAAATGAATAATCACCTTAGAGTGTTGATATTAACGATTGGGTGCATGACAGATGTGTCCTAACCGTATCGCTCCAATGCACACCATGCGTGTGTATTCACTGCGCATCAACCAACATGGTCCAATGCACACCGTGCCTGTGTGTATTCACTGTGCATCAACCATCATGGTCCAATGCACACCCTGCCTGTGTGTGTTCACTGTGCATCAATCATCATGGTCCTATGCACACCCTACCTGTGTGTTCACTGTGCATCAATCATCATGGTCCTATGCACACCCTGCCTGTGTGTGTTCATTGTGCATCAACCACCATGGTCCAATGCACACCATGCCTGTGTGTTCACTGCGCATCAACCAACATGGTCCAATGCACACCATGCCTGTGTGTGTTCACTGTGCATCAATCATCATGGTCCTATGCACACCCTGCATGTGTGTGTTCACTGTGCATCAATCATCATGGTCCTATGCACACCCTGCCTGCGTGTGTTCATTGTGCATTAACCACCATGGTCCAATGCACACCATGCCCGTGTGTTCACTGTGCATCAACCAACATGGTCCAATGCACACCATGCCTGTGTGTTCACTGTGCATCAATCATCATGGTCCAATACACACCCTACCTGTGTGTTCACTGTGCATCAACCATCATGGTCCTATGCACACCCTACCTGTGTGTTCACTGTGCATCAATCATCATGGTCCAATACACACCCTACCTGTGTGTTCACTGTGCATCAACCATCATGGTCCAATACACACCATGCCTGTGTGTGTTCACTGCGCATCAACCATCATGGTCCTATGCACACCCAACCTGTGTGTTCACTGTGCATCAATCATCATGGTCCAATACACATCCTACCTGTGTGTTCACTGTGCATCAACCATCATAGTCCAATGCACACTGTGCCTGTGTGTGTTCACTGCGCATCAATCATCATGGCCCAATGCACACCCTACCTGTGTGTTCACTGTGCATCAACCATCATGGTCCAATACACACCGTGCCTGTGTGTGTTCACTGTGCATCAACCATCATGGTCCTATGCACACCAGGCCTATGTATTCACTGTGCATCAACCATCATGGTCCAATGTGCACCCTGCCTGTGTGTATTCACTGTGCATCAACCATCATGTTCCTATGCACACCCTGCCTGTGTGTGTTCACTGTGCATCAACCATCATGGTCCAATGTACACCCAGCCTGTGTGTATTCACGGTGCATGAACCATCATGGTCCAATGCACACCATCCCTGTGTGTGTCCACACATCAGCCATCATGGTCCTATGCACACCATACCTGTGTATTTACTGTGCATGAACCATCATGGTCCAACATACATCATACCTGTGTGTTCACTGTGCATGAACCATCATGGTCCAATGCACACCATGCCTCACACACAACCACACCAACACCACAACAATGTGCATGAACCATCATGGTCCAATGCACACCATGCCTATGTGTGTCCACACATCAAGCATCATGATCCTATGCACAACATGCCTGTGTATTCACTGTGCATCAACCATCATCGTCCAATGCACACCAGGCCTATGCATCCACTGTGCATCAACCATCATGGTCTAATGCACACCCTGCCTTAACACATAATGTGAGTGTGAGTGTGACTATGACTATGTATGCATCTCTGAGTGAGTGAGTCTGAGCGAGTCAGTGAGTAAAGGCGCGTGAGTGTGAGTGGGTGTGTGGGTGTGTCAATGTGAATGTGTGAGTGAGTGTGAGAGTGTGTGAGTATTTGTGAGTATGACTACATGTATGTGAGTGAGTGTGTGAGTGAGTGAGTGTGTGTAGTGAGTGAGCATGAGTGAGTGAGTGTGAGTGAGTGAGTGTGTGTAGTGAGTGAGCATGAGTGAGTGAGTGTGAGTGAGTGTGTGTGTGAGTGTATGTGGGTGACTGAGTGTCTGAGTGTATGGGAGTGAGTGTGTGTGAGTGTATGTATGAGCGTGTGTTTATGCGATTATGTGAGTGAGCCTGTGTGAGTGTTAGTGAGTGTGAGTGATTGTGAGTGAGTGTGAGTGAATGTATGTGAGTGAGTGTGTGAGCATGTCAGTGAGTGTACTGTCCCAGACCACGTGACCAGTCATCCCTAGATCTGGATTCTTAAGCCCCGGTCACATACACGTTAGTGAACGTAATTGATCGTAGTTAGAATAACGTGGGTGAAACGTGCTTTCACTATGTTCAAATACGTTAAGGTACGGCAGGTTTTGGTTGATGACCCACCTAATGGTACGGATAAATACATTACGGTACGTATCCCGGTACATTACGGTATGGATCCCAGTACATCCAACTACATTCAACTACGTTCAACTACGTTCAACTATGTTCAACTACGTTACCCTCCACTACATTCAACTACGTTCAACTTCATCCACTAAAGGCTATGTGACCACGGCAGAACGGCCAAGGTTTTGTGTGGGTCAAAGTATGCAAGGGTATGCTAGTGCTAGAGAACACCAGAGTATGCTAGAGTAGGCTAGAGTACATTAAGAAGTATGATAGAGTATGCTAGAGTACGCTAGAGTACGCTGGAATACGTTATCATCACGGAGGCTAGGTTTGTCTCAAACGTAGTGCTCTTTTGAACATGTCCAAAGCTTAAATTGGAACTCACGGCCCACAGATGTTATTATCACGCTATCATCATGGAGAAGTATGGATGCCGGTACGTTGCACTACTTTCAACTACGTTCAACTACGTTCAACTATGTTAACCTCCACTGTGTTCAACTACGTTCACTAACGTGTATGTGACCGGACCTTAATATCCACGCATTAAGGGGAGGTTATAAAGTATGTCACGTTCATTAAGTAGATAAACACCGACTGACGGACGTCGGATGTTCTGCGTGCTGCGTGTTGCGTGGTGCGTGGTGAGTTTGGTGCCGATGGAACGCTAACTTGAGACTGCGTCATACCTCACACACCCCTCCATGCATCAATTTCCTGAGCTCAATCACCTGGACCCCCCCCCCCCTCCACCCATCTATTAAGTACATTTATCTAGACCCCTCATCTATTACTCAATACAATCACCTAGATCCCCAATCTGTTACTCAGTACAATCACCTAGATCCCCAATCTGTTACTTAGTACAATCACCTAGACCACACTCCCACCTTATGTATTAGTTACTCGATACAATCACCCAGACCAGACTTCCCCCTCACGTGTTACTCAGTACAGTGACCCAAACCACACACCCTGTCATGTGTTACTCAGTACAGTGACCCAGACCACACACCCGTCATGTGTTACTCAGTAAAGTGACCCAGATCACACCCCCCATCATGTGTTACTCAGTAGAGTGACCCAGACCACACCCCCATCATGTGTTACTCAGTAGAGTGACCCAGACCACACCCCCATCATGGGTTGCTCAGTACAGTGACCCAGACCACACCCCGTCATGTGTTACTCAGTACAGTGACCCATACCACACCCCCATCATGTGCTACTCAATACAGTGACCCAGACGACACCCCCCGTCATGTGTTACTCAGTACAGTGACCCATACCACACCCCCGTCATGTGTTAATCGGTACAGTTAACCCAGACCACACCCCCGTCATGTGTTACTCAGTACAGTGACCCATACCACCACCCCCACCCCCACCCCTCCGTCATGTGTTACTCAGTACAGTGACCCATACCACACCCCAGTCATGTGTTACTGAGTACAGTGACCCAGACCACACCCCCGTCATGTGTTACTGAGTACAGTGACCCAGACGACCCCCCGTGCCGCACACTGAGCCCGTCTGGGCTGGCAATATGGTTTATTGTTTCTGGAGGTTATTGTTACAAGCAGACCTAAACACGGCGCACACAAAGCGCAAGTTGATATCAGCTAAACGTTGCGTCAGTGTCAGCCACTCGGTACTCCATGCTTGGGGACACGGTACTCCATCCTTAGGTACACGGTACTCCATACTTAGGTACACGGTACTCCATGCTTCGACACGGTACTCCATGCCTCGGTATACAGTATTCCATGCTTCGGTACACAGTATTCCATGCTTCGGTACTCAGTACCCCAGGCTTCAATACTCGGTACTCCATGCTTCAGTACTCGGTACTCCATGCTTCGGTACTCGGTACACCATGATCCGGTACACATTTATCCATGATTCGGTACTCGGTACTCCATTCTTATACTCGGTACACCATGCTTCGGTACTCGATGACCTATGCGTATGTTCTGGGTATACTAGGCTTCGGTACGCGGTATCTAGTATCTCGGTGCTCAGTACATTTATGCCTCGGTACTTACTAGGCTGTACAGCGATATTAGGTATGTCATGCCTCGGTACCAGGTATCCTATGTCTCGGTACCATGTATGCTCGGTATGTTATGTACTGGGTATGTATTGCTGCAGAACTTGGTGCATTATGCCTAGTTACTGGGTACACTATGTCTAGTTACTGGGTACACTATGCCTAGTATCTGGGTACACTATGCCTAGTTACTGGGTACACTATGCCTAGTTACTTAGTACACTATGCCTTATGCCTAGTTACTGGGTACACTATGGCTTTTTACTGGGTACACTATGCCTTGTTAATGGGTACACTATGCCTAGTTACTGGGTACACTATGCCTTGTTACTGGGTACACTATGCCTAGTTACTGGGTACGCTATGCATTGCTACTGGGTACACTATGCCTTGTTACTCGGGACACTATACCTGAGTACTTTGAACTGTATCTCTCAGTAGTTATAAAGGCTCGTTTATACTTTTGACGGCGTGTGACGCCATCAACTTTACGGCAGTTAGCGCCGTGTGACAGCACAAAACGGTGGGGAGTGCACGACGTGTGGAAGCTCTGACCTTGAAAGTTCAACATAGTTGAACTCTGGTCAATGCTTGCGCCATATTGCACTCTCTAATGTGAAAACTGATAATTCATATGTGCTGAAAAGAGGTTGGCTTTGGATGGGTGGGTCAGTTCTCTCCCCGTAGCCAGCAGGAAGAGGCGGGTGGGGTTTGGTGTTCTCTGTGGCAGAGTGGTTAGAGTGTCTGACTTTTTTCTAAGTCGGACTCCTAATCTGAAGGTCAGTGGTTCGATTCCCTGTGCCCCCACCACTGCCAATTTGGATTTCCACTGCTGTGTATAACTTACAGCGTCATCAAAGGCCAGTTGCTCTCATACCATGTCTATTTGGTGTGGGAGGTTAAAAATCCCTTGGGTCGGTAAAAGTGTAAGCTCGGGCTTTCGTGAAAACAAGCCCATTCAGGCTTATCCATGATAGGCAGTATACATCTTCAAGAGAGAGGGGTGGTTGGGTCACCACACCCCTCCCACCTTCAACACCCTAGATTGATAGGTGAGGTTGACCAATGAGATTGTCTGCCTAGTGAGGGTAAGCACAGAATTTGCATGTTCTACCTGGTAAGACTGACCAATCAGATTTGTATGTAACTAGAACTGGCTGAAAAGATACAATAAAAAAAGGGTACTGGTAGTGTGATATAGGAAACCGAGAAGGAAACCAAGAAGGAAACCAAGAAGAAAACCGAGAAGGAAACCAAGAAGAGAGAGAAGCAAGGGAAGAACCAAGAGGAAGAGAGCCACACTGCCATCCCTGACTTCCACACTGTTATTTTGAGGGTTTTGAGTTCATTTTCTAATACTATTAATAGGCTGCAGAGTAGTGCAGTACATCTATAGTGAGTAACATTAATAGTAACTCTAGACCTTTTGGCTCCCACATCAAACCAGGTACGGTGTAAATTCTGATTTTGATTCTGATTCTAGTAGGGTAATCTCCACAAGTTAACAACATGGTCTGTCGATTTAGAGAGGTTTTACTGCATGTCGGTATGGCAATACCTCAGGGAGTTTGACGCCCCTGCCCTGCAAAGTTGTAAACCACTGCCTTGTGGTACAGGTTCTTGACAGAACCAAAGGCTAAGGGAGCAAACCCTAAATAGAAAACCATGTCACTGTGGCAGCATCAAGGGCGATTGATGTATGGAACTCCCAACATCTCCCGACCAGCCACTGCAGGGACAAATAGTTTTGCGTCTGTCTTGACATGTTCTTGCCGGTGTGAAACCTCTATTTGCTCCTTGAGAGAGTGCCGCTGGTAACTTGCAAAAGCAAGCAGCACTTCAACACTTTTGCAGGCAGCTTTCATGAAATGTACAACCGCACAAAGGAGAGCGGCAGTCAAGTAATGAAAGCAGTCTTTGTCGCATCACGACCGACAGCATGATGATGATGATACTGTATGTCGAATCAAGTCTAAATAAGTGTTTTGGTCTCGAGAATTCGAGTCTTTCACCCGATTATACAATTTGAATAGATGTCCATATTTAGGTGGCTACACGGAAATTAAATTGACTTAGTACGCTTCCACTTCAAATATATCCAAAGTCAACATCTTGAGAATAAAAAGTTACATTAAACTAAAGCAAAAGAATAAATTACATTAATATAGCGAAGACACACAACTTTCGGGTTATGCAACCTTAACAAGGGACACGCATTCCATTTTGTTTGTTGCTGTTTTAAATCCTAGCAACAGCTAAATTTATATCAGGATGGGTACCGACTTGTGATAGTGCAGACTCATGGTGACTTTATAGTGCTGCCCTACTGGGAAATCAGTCCACCTGCACCATGATCCAATATCCCACACAGTCACATTATAATGATACTGTTCTAACCAGTCCTTGTCCTATCCTATTAATGCAGAGTGCCAGTCTAGGTATCGACAACTATCAATTTTATAAGTCCATGGTTTGACTCGGGTGGGATTCGAACTCCCGACCTTCTGCACGGGAAGCCTGTCCTCTACCGATTTGGCAACTGCGTCCAGTCGGACATGTATGATGAGCACCGATAAGACTTCACCAGAGTAGACACATTGTGTGGTGTAATGTAAGTTAGTTACTCCCGCAGTTCTATGACAAGGCTGCTAAAGCCCCAGTCACACATAGCCGGACGAGCCCCGGATTTTGAGCTGGACCACCCATGGACCAACGGCCCGGACTGTCCCAAACCGCCATGGATAAAATCACTGTTTTCGTCGATTTTTGCCTCGCAGTCACACTTTCCCGGACGAGCCCCGGACGAGCCCCGTACCACCCCCGGACTGCCCCCGGACTGGGCCGGACCGGCCCCGGATGAGGCCGGACCACCCCCAGACTGCCCCGGACCACCCCCGGACTATCCTGGATCACCCCCGGACTATTCCGGATCACCCCCGGTCTTACGGGGGCAGTCCGGGAGTGGTCCGTGACTAGGCCGGGGGTAGTCCTGGATAGTGCAGGGATGGTCCGGGTCAAACCGTGGCTCAAAATGCCCCCGTACCACCCCCGGACAGGCCCGGTCCACCCTGGACCACCCCCGAAATACCCGGACCACCCCTGAACCACCCCCGGATCAGGCCGGATCAGGCCGGATCAGGCCGGATTGAGCCCGGATTGCAAAATCCCCCGGACCGCCCTGGATGTTTTAAACATTTTAAAACATCCAGGGCTAAGCCCGGATGGTGCCAGACGAGCCACGGATCAGACCGGATCAGGGGTGTCGGCACGGATGAGCCACAGACGAGCCATGGATCATCCTGGATCACCCCGGACCACCCCGGATGGCGATCCGGGGCTCGTCCGGCCCCTGATCTGGGTATGTGTGACTGGGGCTTAAACAATCTCATAGAAAAAGTTGCTGGAAAGCTGAGTTATAGACATAGCCACATGAAATTGCAATATAATATGCTAAATATATCGTATCTACCACAGTCGGTTACTTTTGTAGAGAAGAATTGAAGGTTTCAGGCGCAAAACCCCGTAAACGCCAATCCCAAAATTGGGATAAACATTGGAAGTGTAGTGGTCTGCACTGACCTCTCAGGCAAGTAACCACATAGACAGGTAGGCGTGGGGAGTGTATTGATATCAGGGAGCCTAGGTGGTGTAATGGTTAGCACACTGGCCCGGAATGCAAAGAGATGTGGGTTCGAGTCCCGCTCTAGGCGCAGTATTTCCCATTTTCATCACCCCCACGACACTGGTTGCCGTGATCAGGATCCTGTACAAGCTTTGCGCTGTATGGTTGTTGAACCTACCCTGTGTATGTATGTGTTAGTGCATTGCCTGTATGTATGTAATTGTAAGCATTACAAGACTTACAATTCCAGGGGGACGAGTGTAGTGGTCTGCACTGACCTCTCAGGCAAGTAACCACATAGACAGGTAGGCGTGGGGAGTGTATTGATATCAGGGAGCCTAGGTGGTGCAATGGTTAGCACACTGGCCCGGAATGCAAAGAGATGTGGGTTCGAGTCCCGCTCTAGGCGCAGTATTTCCCATTTTCATCACCCCCACGACAGAATCAAACCTAAAGAAATGAATTTTTTTTTGCATTCCTACTTTTTTTTGGTGATTGCTCCATAATCATACAATCACAACAAAAGTGGAATTACTCAGAATTATAATTATTTTCAGGTCAAAATCTGTTCTTTTAATTGCATTTTTGGATTGGCGTTTACGGGGTTTTGCGCATGAACTCTTCAATTGATGAAGGCGTGTAAGAGTAAGACCATTCAGTGGCTATCATTTTCTACTCTTTTTCGCATTCTCTCCCATTTCATCAACTCTACACCAATACAGATAAACACTGCCCTGCTGGAACGAGGAGCTCCACACATCTTGTTTGTACCGAAGCAGTTTTTGCTCGGCTTTAGACATGGTTATCATTCACCCAAACTTGGGGTTAGGAGTGAATCTTTTATCTAGGTGCAACGGTGTGTGTGTGAGTTAGTGGGTGGGTGAGTGCGTGGGTGTGTGGGTGGATGTGTGAGGATTTCGGTGTATGGGTGTGTGAGGGTGTGGGTGTGTAGATGTGTGTGTTTCGTTGCGCGTCTGTGTGGGTGTGTGAGTATGTGTGTGTGTGGACGTGTGAGTGTTTCGGTGTACGAGTGTGTTCGTGTGTCGGTCCTTGAGTGTCTAGGTGTGTTGAGTGTGTGGGTATGTAAGTGTGTAAGTGTGTAAGTGTGTCGGTGTGTGAGACTATTGGGGTCTTATGTGGCTGTCACACTACGACGACAAGCGGCGACGACAGCCCAGCGACTTGGATTTTGTGAAAACCCGACGACATATGCAAATTCGGGCCAAGTTGGATGACAAGCGGACGACAGCGCAGCGACAGCGTAGCGACAGCCGAACGACACACACACAGGTCCGCCGCATACATATACCTACATGTTTGCACCGTCCCATTTTTCATATTTCTTATGAAGACTGCTTCCTAACAGGTCCGCCGCATACATATACCTACATGTTTGCACCGTCCCATTCTTCATATTTCTCATGAAGACTGCTTCCTCACAGGTCCGCCGCATACATATACCTACATGTTTGCACCGTCCCATTTTTCATATTTCTTATGAAGACTGCTTCCTAACAGGTCCGCCGCATACATATACCTACATGTTTGCACCGTCCCATTCTTCATATTTCTCATGAAGACTGCTTCCTCACAGGTCCGCCGCATACATATACCTACATGTTTGCACCGTCCCATTTTTCATATTTCTTATGAAGACTGCTTCCTAACAGGTCCGCCGCATACATATACCTACATACATATACACATGTTTGCACCGTCCCATTTTCCCGTTCCCATTCTTACCCTGGCGTTCGTCAAAAATTACCTAAACAATAGGCGAGCCAGTGTCCGCTTCCAGGGCAGCACCTCCCCCCTCAACCACCTGAAAAACGGCGTCCCACAGGGGGCTGTCCTCAGCCCCTTCCTCTTTAATGCCGTAGTCGCTGCCCTCATAAGCCGACTGAAAACCGGCATAACTGAACGACGCCTCAAACACGTCAAAATACTCTGCTACGCAGACGACATCGCTGTAGTCTGCTCACGCACAAGGGACGTGGCCCTCCTCGCGGCGGATATCCTCCTCCTACTCAGCAGCTCCTGCTGCGAGCTGGGGCTTAAAATATCTGCGAGCAAAACCAAAGCCATGATGATGTTTGCTGATCAGCCTCCCCACCCACTCCGTGCCGGGGATTTGGACGTCGACTGGGTGGAAACCTTCGACTACCTCGGAGTCAGGCTCGACCACCAACTCTCCATGAGCCCACTGGTTAAACACCTGACCACCAAAATGAACAAGAGACTTCTTCTAATGACTAGAATCTCCGGGTTCAACTGGGGATCACCAGCTGAAGTACTCAGCCTTTTCTACAAACAGGCCGTGCGGGCCCTCTACGACTATACAGCCAACACCGTTTCCTGGATCGGCTACTGCAGAGAGAGCCGCAAGACCCGCCTGCCTCCCAGTAGCACCCTGGCCAAAGACCTCCTCACCCTGGAAAGAGTCCAATACCAGGCAGCGCGACTCAGCACCCGAGCTCGCAGGACAACCAGGGTCGAGATACTCCTCCTTGAGGCCGACCTCCCACCACTCCACCTACGCGGACAACAGCTGCTGGCAAACCACCTCTGCCAAGCCCTGTCCACAGGCCACTCCAGCTTCTACCGCAGCGCAGCCTCCTGCCTTCAAAACGGCCCAGGACGGCGCCTTGGCCTCTCCTGGGGTGCGAAAACGGCAATCCGCACCCTCAAAGGAACACACGGGCTGGCACTCGCTGACATCCCTGACCTCCGGGCAAGACCCCCCTGGTACTCTGTGCCCGTTGAGGTCAGACTCACCAGCCTTTGCTCAGCCCGAGCCAACTACCCTACTATAGTCCTCAAGACCCTGGCACAGGAGACCATTGCCCGGGCCAAGGAGGACTTCCCTCTAGCCACTACGGTTTACACTGACGGCTCGCTCAACCCTAACACTGGCCGAGCCGGGGCTGGCTACTTCCTACCAGATGGGCAGCCTAGACGCCTTATCAGGGTCACGGACTACTCCTCCACCCTCGATACAGAGCTCGCCGCCATCCACCACGCATTGACCCACCTCCGGCACTGCAGCTGCATAGTGGTCACCGACTCACTCAATGCAGTCCGCATGATCAAGGACCACAGAGCTAACCACTCTCTGGCCACCTTGATCCAGAACACCATCATCACCAGGCATGCAGCTCAACTCGACACAGTGCTGGCCTGGGTCCCCTCCCACATAGGACTTCCCGGAAATGACCAGGCCGACTCAGCTGCTCTGGATGGCTCCCGCCTTCCTGAGATCGACCTCGTCATAGACCACTCCCTGTCCAAGCTCAAAGCCACCCACGCTAGAGCCACTAAAGCCCTGTGGGAGGCTTCCCTCAGCAACATCGCCGTCAGGAACCCATACTCCATCAGTTGGGCCTGGCACAGAAATGTCAGAGCGCGCCTACCAACCCCAATAAACCTCTCTGCATCCGTGCAAGAGGCGGTCACGCGCTTCAGGACTCGATACAGGCGGTTCATCGACACCCCTGCATTGCAACGATGTCCATGCGGTGACAAAGTCTTCAACGTCGCCCACGTCTTGGCGTCATGTGTGGCCTTTGACAGGACCGCCATCCGAGACTTCCTTGGCCCACCCCACGGCTTGCCCGACACCCGAGCTGCGCTCGCCATCCTCGAGAGACTCTCCGAGTCCTCATGGGAGCCACTCGGTAGGTTCTACAACCAAAACTACCACACCTTCGAGATTGTCGGTGGCCCCGAACCCATCACCGACGACTCCGAACCCAATGGCAGCGACAGTGACTGGTAACCACTGTCCCACCCGGGAGCCCCGTGAGGTCCCACCTGACGCAGCCCCCACGCCGGGAGCCCCGTGAGGTCCCACCCGGGAGCCCCGTGAGGTCCCACCAGACGCAGCCCCTACGCAGGGAAGCCCCGTGAGGTCCCACCAGACGCAGCCCCTACGCAGGGAAGCCCCGTGAGGTCCCGCCCGGGAGCCCCGTGAGGTCCCACCAGACGCAGCCCCTACGCAGGGAAGCCCCGTGAGGTCCCACCTGGGAGCCCCGTGAGGTCCCAAAAAAAAAAATAAAAAAATAAAAACCTCTTACTACCCACCCTCCGACGAGGGCCCGGTGTGCCAGCGCGCCGCCCACTGCCCCCCCTGCCAATGACACCGGATCCCGCTTAGATCTCCGGTCGAGGTACAGGACCTTGGACCGATAACGCGTTGCCACTGCCGGGCCTCCGCCTCACCACAAAAAAAATAAAAAAATAAAAAAAATAAAATAAAATAAAGAACGGGCAAGATCCAGCCCCCACACCAGGAGCCCCGTGCGGTCCTGCACACACCCAGCTGACGGGCCTCGGCCCCTGCACCCACAACGCCGGTTCCCACCTCGACCACCGACGGAGTGGGTGCCGGGGCCGCTGATCCAGTCACACCCACCACATCACCCCGCTCCAAGACCTATTTTCTATTTCTCTCTACCACCCTCCCTCCGATGAGGACCCGGATGACCGACCCGCCGCCATGGCCTGCTACCAATGAAACCGGATCCCGCTTCGATCTCCGGCCGAGGTACTGACCATGGCCCCAAGAACGTCACCACTCCCGTGCCACCGCAGCGCAAGCCAGCTCACAGACCACCACGCGCCCCCCGCCACCACATGATGGCCTAGCTCCCAGACACCTCCTCTACGAACACCACTTCCCCTACAGAAGACAAGTCTTCAACCAAAGATTGGGCCGATTTATCGGAGCCTCTCTATAATGTTGCAGTCCTGCAACCGGTAACCGTCGTAAGGTTACGAACACCCCATATGAATGAATCCCATTCTTCATATTTCTCATGAAGACTGCTTCCTCACAGGTCCGCCGCATACATATACCTACATGTTTGCACCGTCCCATTTTTCATATTTCTTATGAAGACTGCTTCCTAACAGGTCCGCCGCATACATATACCTACATGTTTGCACCGTCCCATTCTTCATATTTCTCATGAAGACTGCTTCCTCACAGGTCCGCCGCATACATATACCTACATGTTTGCACCGTCCCATTCTTCATATTTCTCATGAAGACTGCTTCATGTGTGTCTCTGTGTGTGTATCTCTGTGTCTGTGTGTGTGTCTGTGTGTGTATCTGTGTCTGTGTGTGTCTCTGTGTCTGTGTCTGTTGTTCTGTGTGTGCCTCACTCTGACTCTCAGTCTGACTCTGACTCTCAGTCTGACTCTCAGTCTCAGTCTGACTCTGACTCTCAGTCTGACTCTCAGTCTGGCTCTCACTCTCAGTCTGACTCTCACTCTCAGTCTGACTCTCACTCTCAGTCTGACTCTCACTCTCACTGTGACTCTCACTCTCACTCTCAGTGTGACTCTCACTCTCACTCTCAGTCTGACTCACTATCACACTCACTATCACACTCACTATCACACTCACTATCACACTCATCCCGTCTGGTATATGATATATGAAGAAATGGGACGGTACAAACATGCGTGTTAGACTATGCGGCGGACCTGTGAGGGTGGTATGGTATGGGGTGTTCGTAACCTTACGACGGTTACCGGTTGCAGAACTGCAACATTTATAGAGAGGCTCCGATAAATCGGCCCAGTCTTTGGTTAAGACATGTCTTCTGAGGGTGAAGTGGTCTCAGAGGAAGTGTTGTGAAGGCTGGGACATCCTTCAAGACGTAGTGGCGGCGGGGCGCCGGGTGGCAGCGGATCTCTCCGTGCCGTCTGTTTGTAGTAAAGCTGTATGGTGTCTGTAGTGTAGCACTTGCATCCGGTCAGCAGGGGTTCGAGGAAGGCGGGCAAAGGTGGGAGCAGCGGTCGTTCCAGCAACAAGAACCAGACAGAGAAATGGTAAAAGGTCAAGAGCCCCACCCAAGAACACAACAACCCTGGTTAGGGGAAGAAGTGAGCCTGGGAGAAATCGAATGGGCAGATCTAGGAAAGAGAAATGAGGAGAGTTGAGTCAAAGGCCTGTGCCTATCTGCCCTATGGTGACCAACCGGCGAGCCATAGACACAGACAGAGTAACGGTAGAAAGTGAAAATGCCGGCAGGCACCCCCTCCTGGAACTCTTTTCAGACATATCAAGGAGGTGTCCGGCCGGCGGAGAGGTGATAGAGAGAGGTGTGGACGAGGTGCGGTCCGGATAGCAAGTGGTGCCTGTGAGGAAGCAGTCTCCATATGATATATGAAGAAATGGGACGGTACAAACATGTGAGTGTGATAATGTGTGAGTGTGTGTGTGAGTATGTGCATGGGTGTGTGGGTGGGTGTGAGCATGTGGGTGTCGCCTACCAAACCGTCCATGTGTGAGGGACCCCCCGGTGTTACTATGCGGCGGACCTGTTAGGAAGCAGTCTTCATGAGAAATATGAAGAATGGGACGGTCCAAACATGTGTGTTAGACTATGCGGCGGACCTGTTAGGAAGCAGTCTTCATGAGAAATATGACTAGTGATAGTGAGTGTGATAGTGAGTGTGATAGTGAGTGTGAATGTGAGTGTGATAGTGAGTGTCATAGTGAGTGTCATAGTGAGTGTGATAATGAGTGTGATAGTGAGTGTGATAGTGAGTGTGAATGTGAGTGAGTGTGAGTGTGTGTGGTTTATCGCACACACAGAGACACAGACACATCAGAGACACACACACACAGACAGAGACACACACAGACACAGACACACAGACACAAACACAGACACAGAGACACAACACAGAGACACACACAGACACATACAGAGACACACACACAGACAAAGAGACACACACAGACACACGCACAGACAGATACACACACACACAGACACACCACTACACACACACAGACACACATGAAGCAGTTTCCATGAGAAATATGAAGAATGGGACGGTGCAAACATGTAGGTATATGCGGCGGACCTGTTAGGAAGCAGTCTCCATATGATAAGAAATGGGACGGTACAAACATGTGTATTAGACTATGCGGCGGACCGATGATGATGATATGGGGTGTTCGTAACCTTACGACGGTTACCGGTTGCAGAACTGCAACATTTATAGAGAGGCTCCGATAAATCGGCCCAGTCTTTGGTTAAGACATGTCTTCTGCGGATGAAGTGGTCTCAGAGGAAGTGTTATGAAGGCTGGGACATCCTTCACGACGTAGTGACGACGGGGCGCCGGGTGGCAGCGGATCTCTCCGTGCCGTCTGTATGTAGTAGAGCTGTATGGTGTGTGTAGTGTAGCACTTGCATCCGGTCAGCAGGGGTTCGAGGAAGGCGGGCAAAGGTGGGAGCAGCGGTCGTTCCAGCAACAAGAACCAGACAGAGAAATTGTAAAAGGTCAAGAGCCCCACCCAAGAACACAACAACCCTGGTTAGGGGAAGAAGTGAGCCTGGGAGAAATCGAATGGGCAGATCTAGGAAAGAGAAATGAGGAGAGTTGAGTCAAAGGCCCGTGCCTATCTGCCCTATGGTGACCAACCGGCGAGCCATAGACACGGACAGAGTAAGGGTAGAAAGTGAAAATGCCGGCAGGCACCCCCTCCTGGAACTCTTTTCAGACATATCAAGGAGGTGTCCGGCCGGCGGAGAGGTGATAGAGAGAGGTGTGGACGAAGTGCGGTCCGGATAGCAAGTGCGGCGGACCTGTTAGGAAGCAGTCTTCATATTTGGGACGGTCCTAACATCCCTCAAAGCAAGCTAAACTGAGCCATGTTTGGACCGTCCCATTCTTGTGTTTAACTTAACGACAGCTTAACGACAAGACGACACCGTAGCGACACCGTAGCGACAGCGTAGCGACAGCCGAACGACAGCGTCTATCGCCGGCAGTCGTCGAGGTTTTTCAACATGCACAAAAACCTGACGACAACCGGGCGACAGTGGAGAAACTGGAGTTGTCGCGGAGGTGTCGCGGCGACAGCCGAACGACAACATAACGACACCGTAGCGACAGCCGACGACAGAGCAAAACGACAAGTCGTTGGGCTGTCGTTGGCCTTGTCGTCGTAGTGTGACTGCTACATTAAGGGAGAGAGGGTCAGCAGCCTCGTTCTGAGCTCAGGAATGCCAAATATGAACGCCCTCCATTAAGAGGCCGGCATTTGAAGCCGGTGTTTATATCCCAGATTGTGTCCCGTCCTATCGGCCTTTGTTATCGGCATAAAATTATGACTTAAAAAAACAAGTTGTTGATGGCGCACCAGGTTGACCCCACCGTGTCTGAGGGTTGTGGTGTCTGTGTGTATGTGTGTCTGTGTCTGTGTATGTGTGTGTATTTGTGTATGTGTGTATGTGTGTGTGAATGTGTGTCTGTGTGTGTATGTGTATGTGTGTATGTGTGTATATGTGTGAATGTGTGTCTGGGTGTGTATGTGTGTGTGTCTGCGCGTGTATGTGTGTCTATGTGTCTGTGTGTATGTGTGTCTATGTGTATGTGTGTATGTGTGTCTGAGTGTGCGAATGTGTCTGTGTATGTGTGTCTGTGTATGTGTGTATGTGTGTCTGTGGTCCTGGTGTGTCTGTGTGTCTGTGTGAATGTGTGTATGTGTGTATGTGTATGCGTGTCTGTGGGTCATGGTGTGTCTGTGTGTCTGTGTGTCTGTGTGTCTGTGTGTCTGTGGGTCATGGCATGTCTGTGTGTCTGTGTGTCTGTGTTTGTCTGTGCATCTGTGTGTCCGTGTGTGTCTGTGTGTCTATGTGTCTGTGTGTCTGTGTGTATGAGTGTCTGTCTGTTTGTGTGTCCATGTGTGTATGTGTGTGTGTGTGTGTCTGTGTGTGTCTGTGTGTGTCTGTGTGTGTGTATATGGGGGGGGGACATTGTATGAGCCGTGCCTACATTGATACAGATGGCGGTTTGTCGGCGGGACCACCACCCACCATGTTGAGGGTTCATTAAAAAGGCACAATCCGATGGTTTTGAATTACCCTCATATTTTTGTTATACAGTAAAACCTCTCTAAATGGACCGACCATGGGACTGACTTTAAATGGTCCATTTAGGGAGGTGGTCGGTTTAGGGAGTTTTGTTAAATCGCTGCAATGGTATTGTATGGGTGATCATTTGGGACTCAAATGAAGTGATCGATATAGGGGAGTGGCCGATCTGTGGAGGTGGTTGGTTCGAGAGGTTTTACTGTATAGATAAATACATTAGGTTGGTTATAGACTACATCAGAACGCGTTGACCGAATCGGTAGAGCGCAGGCTTCCCGTTCGGAAGGTCAGGAGTTCGAATCCCGGCCGAGTCAAATCAATGACTTACAAAATTGCCTACCCAGGCATTTGGCATTGCTAGGATAGGGCAAGGACTGGTTAGCTAAGTGTCAGGATAATGTGACTGAGTGGGATATCGGGTTATGGTGCCAGTGGCCTGGTCTCCCAGTGGGATAGTACTATTATATTAAGTCACCATGAGTGCGCACTGTCACAGCTTGATCCTGATATGACCATAACTGTTGCTAGGATGTAAAACCCCAAGCAATAAACAAAGCTAGACTACTTTACTTCAGTTTGAAGTAGCTTTTATTTTAAATGGTTACCTTTGGATATATTTTAGGCGAAGACTTTAAATTACATTTTGGTGTGCATGTCGAAATGGTCTGGATTTAGGCTTCATTTATCAGTGTTTGACGGCAACAGCCTAACACAAGGCGCATCAAACTGCAATGACTACTTAAAGTTGGATAGTCCGATCTTTTTTGAATTTCTGTCATTTTTGAAAGATAAATATATTAGGTTAATCAATATAATCTACGTTACTTTAATTTGAAGTGAAAACCTGCATATATGTGGGTCATTCTCTGAAACCGGACATCACATATTTCCTTTATAGGTTAACGATGGAGATCATTAATTCTTTTTTGTTGGTAGCAAGTCAAACAATTATTGTTGCCTCTGTGTGTTCAGGATGCTAGATATACTAAGTGTATTGAATATATCCCACAAAATGTATCAAAAGTATGATTTTCTGCTAAAGTGAAAATGTGAAAATTTAAACATTGACACTATGCATTTACCCAAACTTGTTCTCACCTTTTCTTGTAAGATATGTTTGTTTTCCTGTAATCAATCAAATCTGAGGCAGGGTGAGGCTGTGTGAGGCAGTGTGGGGTGGGGTGAGGCTGTGTGACGCGGTGTGACGCGGGGTGAGGCGGGGTGAGGCGGGGTGAGGCGGGGGAGGCGGGGTGAGGCTGTGAGGTGCGTGTGGTAGCGGGGTGAGGTGGGGTGAGGCGGGGTGAGGCGGGGTGAGGCAGGTGAGTGGGGTGAGGCGGGGTGAGCATGGTGAGGCGGGGTGAGGCGGAGTGAGGCGGGGTGAGGCGGGGTGAGTGCAGGGTGAGCCGATGGGGCGGGTGAGCGGGGGTGAGGCGGGGGTGAGGCGTGTGAGGCGGTGTGAGGCGGGGTGGGCGTGGGGTGAGGCGGGGTGAGGCGGGGGTGAGGCGGGGTGAGGGGGGTAGGCGGTGTGAGGCGGGTGAGGCGGGTGAGGCGGGTGAGCGTGGGGTGAGCGGGTGAGGCGGGTGGAGGCGGGGTGTGGCGGGGTGAGGCGGGGTGAGGCAGGGTGAGGCGGGGTGAAGTGCAGGTGAGACGGTGAGGCGGGTGAGGCGGGGTGAGGTGGGGTGAGGCGGGGTGAGCGAGGCAGGGTGAGGCAGGGTTGGGGGTGAGGCGGGATGGGGCGGGTGAGGGGTGTGGGGGGGCGGGGTGAGGCCGGGTGAGGCGGGGGGCGGGGTGAGGCGGGGTGAGGCAGGGTGAGGCGGGTGAGGCGGGGTGCAGGGTGAGTCGGGGTGAGGCAGGGTGAGTCGGGGTGAGTCGGGGTGAGTCGGGTGAGAGGCGGGGTGAGCGGGGAGTGAGGCGGGGTAGAGGCGGGGTGAGAGCGGGTGAGGCGGGGTGAGGCAGGGTGGAGGTGGGATGGCGGGTGGGCGGGGTGAGGCGGGGTGAGGCGGTGTGAGGCGGGTGTGAGGCGTGAGGTGTGGTGAGGTGATGCGGGGTGAGGCGGGTGAGGTGGTGTGGTCGGGGTGAGGAGGGTGAGGCGGGAGGCGGGGTGGGCGTGGGCGGGGTGAGGCGGTGGGAGTGCGGTGTGGGGTGGATGCGGCGGTGGCGGGGTGTGAGGCGGTGTGAGCGGTGTGAGGCGGTGGGTCAGGGTGAGGCAGGGTGAGGCGGGTGAGGCGGGGTGAGGCGGGGTGAGGGGGTGAGGCGGTGGGGGCGTTGGGCAGCAGGGTGAGGCAGTGTGGGGTGATGCGGTGTGGGCAGTGTGAGGCGGTGTGATGCGGTGTGTGTGTGAGGCTGTGTGGGCGGGGTGAGGCGGGTTGAGGCAGGGTGAGGCAGAGTGGTATGCGAGTGGGGTAGGCGGTGGAGGCGGAGTGAGGCGGGTGAGCGGGGTGAGGGCGGTGAGGCAGGGTGAGGCGGGGTGAGGCGGGGTGAGGCGGGTGAGGCGGGTGAGGCGTGAGGGGGTTGAAGGGTGGGCAAGGTGAAGTGGGGTGAGCGGGTGAGGCGGGGTGAGGCGGGTGAGGCGGGGTGAGGCGGGGTGAGGCAGGGTGAGGCAGGGTGAGGCGGGGTGAGGCGGGGTGAGGCAGGGTGAGGCGGAGTGAGGTAGGGTGAGGCGGGGTGAGGCGGGGTGAGGCGGGATGGGGCGGGGTGAGGCGGGGTGAGGCCGGTGAGGCGGTGCTCAGGACAAAGTGCAAGTCTGCCTGCAAGGCTCGGACCAGACCGGGAGTCCCGGTGTCGCGGTTTAGATTCTCAGTAGGTTTAGAGTCTACGATTCTCAGTAGGTTTAGAGTAACACGATCCGGGCGACTCGGGTCATCTGAGTTGCTAGACATTCAAATAGAACACCACGAGTGGAGTTGATAAAAACACGTGCGTGTGCAAAAAGCCCCGACCCCACTTTGGATGGGGTTGGCTAGGAGCGATGACGTCACATTTGTGCGTCAAAAAGTCGCTCACCCGAGTTAATTAATCAAATACGCTGAAATGCCGTTCGATTTTGACACATGCGCAGAACCTCGAGCGTAGAATCTAAACCCACTGAGAATTTAAACCGAGACACCGGCCCGGGGTTTCCGCCCGGCCGACCTGTGCCCGACCTGCCGGTTGCCGTCTGGCCGACTGCCCGCCCGTGGCCGGCCGGTCGAACTCACTGACTCAAACACTATTCATTATGCACGCAAATAGACGGTGAATATTTCACCACGCTGCCTGCACCCCCTCAACCCCCTCCTCTTCTCCTCTTCTCTCCTCCTCCCCTCCTCCCCTCCTCCCCTCCTCTTCTCCTCTTCTCCTCTTCTCCTCTTCTCCTCTTCTCCTCTTCTCTCCTCCTCCTCTCCTCCCCTCCTCCCCTCCTCCCCTCCCGCTCCCCTCCCCCCCCTACCCGCCGCCTCCCTCCCGCTCCCCTCCTCCCCTCTACCCCTCCTATTATCCTCTATTCCGCTGCATCACTCATCTCCTCGCCCCCACTCCTCCCCTCCTCCCCTCCTCCCTCCTGTTCTCCTGTCTCCTCTTCTCTCCTCCTCCTCTCCCCCCCCCCCCTCCTCCAATCCTCCTCCCCTCCCGCTCCCTCCTCCCCCTCCTCCCCCCTACCCCCCCCCCCCCGCCTCCCTCCCCCCTACCCCCGCCCCTCCTCCCCTCTACCCCTCCTATTATCTGTCTTCCGCTGCATCACTCATCTCCTCCGCCCCCACTCCTCCCTGCCCTCTCCTTTATCCACTCCTCTGCTTCCCTACTCTCTCTCCCCCTCTCCACCTCTCCCCTCTCCCCTCTCCTCCTCTCCCCTTTTCCCCTCCTCCTATTCTCGTCTCTCTCCTCCTTCCTCGCTCCCTTCCCCTCCTCCTCGGCTCCTCCACTCTCCCTCATCCCCTCCCCCCTCCTCCTCCTCCCCTCCAAGCTCTCCTCTCCTCCTCCCATTCTCCCGCCACTCCTCCTCTTTTCCTTTCCAATCTCCTCCTCTCTTCCTCTGCTCCTCTGCTCCTCTGCTCCTCTCCCGCTCTCATCCTCTCCCCCTCTCCTCCCTCCACCTCTCCTCTCCTCTTTCTTACCTCCTCCTCCCATCCCCACCACCAATATCGTCGTCAAGCTTCGTGGTCACCACCGTGACAGTCACAGTCACGTTACAGTCACAGTCACGTCACAGTCACAGTCACAGCCATGTCACAGTCGCAGCCACAGTCACAGTCACAGTCAAAGTCAGGTCACAGTCTCAGTCAGGTCACAGTCGCAGCCACAGTCACAGTCACAGCCAGGTCAGTCACAGTCACGTCACAGTCACGTCACAGTCGCAGCCACAGCCACAGTCATAGTCACAGCCAGGTCACAGTCACGGCCACGGCACAGTCACGTCACAGTCACAGCCATGTCAGGTCACAGTCACAGCCAGGTCACTGTCACAGCCAGGTCACAGTCACAGCCACAGTCACAGTCACGTTACAGTCACAGTCACGTCACAGCCACAGTCACAGTCACAGCCAGGTCACAGTCACAGGCAGGTCACAGTCGCAGCCACAGTCACGTCACAGTCACGTCAGTCACAGTCACAGCCAGGTCACACTCACAGTCACGTCACAGTCACATCAGTCACAGTCACAGTCACAGCCTGGTCACAGGTACAGCCAGGTCACATTCACAGCCACATTCACAGTCACAGCCAGGTCACAGTCACAGTCACATCACAGTCACATCACAGTCACAGTCAGTTACCATCCCTGTATAAGTCACCGCCACAGTCACCGCCACCGCCACCGCCACCAGCATTACCATCACCATCATAATTACCATCTCTAACGCAATCACTATCACCATCACCACCACTGGTCCAGCCATCACCATATCATCTCTAAGACCATCACCATAACCATCAGAATTACCATCATCATCATTACCATCACCACCATCACCGCCATCACGATTACCATTACCATTCCCATCACCATTATATTAATCCTCTTCCTCCTCCTCCTCATCATCATCATTATCGCTACCATCATCCCCACCACCAGCCTCTTCGCCAACCCACCGGTGTCGCGGTTTCAGATCTGCGCATGCGTCAAAATCAAACAGCATCGTCAAGGCATTGTCAATTGTCGTGGGCAATCTTCATACAGAAAAAGTGAAATATCTCTAAAACCACTCCACCTAGAAACAAATCTCTTGGCACACATATAGAAAACATGTTTACCAAAAAGATTATATTAAATTGATATGGTTAGGGCTCTGGATTTCTATTAATTTTGAATAATGCTTTGCACTGCGCATACCGGCAAACCTAAGGCATTGTCAATGGTCGTGAGCAATCTTCATACAGAAAAAGTGAAATATCTCTAAAACCACACGACCTAGAAACAAATCGCTTGGTACACATATAAAAAACATGTTTACCGAATAGATTATATTAAATTTATAAGGTTAGTGACATTGACACTATAGTGACAGTATGAGTGCAGGGATTTGCGGCGATCGGCAACGGTTTGAATCTGGCTCGGATGTTGACACATGCGCAGACGATGCTGTTCGATTTTGATGCATGCGCAAAAGCCAGGCGGAGACCTGAAACTGGTGGAGATCTGAAACCGCGAAACCGGCATTGCTACTTTCTGACAATTTGAGCCGCTGTAACTGTACGGTCTACGGCGGGCATGATATTTGAAACTGAGGGTCCGTGTAATTGACATTCCCCAACGGACCAATTACTTCCTTATTAAATGGTCATTAAATCTCCAAAGCCTCCATCTGCATGTCCCCAAGTACTCTCAATCAATTTGAATCAATGTCCAGTCCCATTGTTGATCCTCTGGAAGCAATCAGCGACTAGTTAAGCTTGTCAAAGTTCCTTTGTTCTTTTGAAAAATGAGATTAGTTGAAGAGTGCGATATGGGTGCGCGTATCAGTGATGGTCGCCGGGCATTGTACACACAGCCACAGACATAATAGCCACATACAGTCACAAACATATAGCTGTACACATAGCCACATACATAATAGCCACATACAGTCACAAACATATAGCTGAATGCACAGCCACAGACATAATAGCCACATGCAGTCACAAACATATAGCTGTACACATAGCCACATACTTAATAGCCACATACAGTCACAAACATATAGCTGTATGCACAGCCACAGACATAATAGCCACATACAGTCACAAACATATAGCTGTACACATAGACATAATAGCCATGTACAGTCACACACATATAGTTGTACACATAGCGACAGACTAATAGCCACGTACAGTCACATACATATAGCTGTACACATAGTCATAAACATAATAGACACATACAATCACAGGCATATAGCTGTACACATAGCCATGAACATAATAGCCACATAAAGTCACATACATATAGCTGTACACACAGCCACATACATAATAAACACATACAGTCACAGCCACACACAGTCACACATAGCCATAGACATAATAGCCACACACAGTCACACACATATAGTTGTACACATAGCCATAGACATAATAGCCACACACAGTCACACACATATAGATGTACACATAGCCATAGACATAATAGCCAGACACAGTCACATAATTATAGTTGTACATATAGCCACCTACATAATAGCCACATACAGTCACATACATATAGCTGTACACATAGCCATAGATATAATAGCCACATGCAGTCACATACATATAGCTGTACACACATCCGCATATATAATAGCCACATACACTCACACACATATAGCTGTACACATAGCCACATACATAATAACCAGACACAGTCACACAAATAACCACTCTGCCACTGTGTACGGACATGGAGCCACACACATATAGCTGTACACATAGCCATAGACATAATAGCCACACACAGTCACATACATATAGCTGTACACATAGCCATAGACATAATAGCCACACACAGTCACACATATAGCTGTACACATAGCCATAGACATAATAGCCACACACAGTCACATACATATAGCTGTACACATAACCACGCACATATTAGCCACACACCTTCACATTCATAGCTGTACAGATAGCCACAGACATAATAGGCACACACAGTAACACACATTGTCACACTGCCACTGTGTACGGAGATGGAACCAGCTCACAGAAATGCATTCTAGACACACACAGCCGCACACAGCTAAACATATGGCCACACACAGTCACACATATAGCCACACACACAGTCACACATATAGCAACACACATAGTCACACATCTAGCCACACACACAGTCACACATAGCCACACACAGTCACACATATAGCCACACACACAGTCACACATAGCCACATGCAGTCACACATATAGTCATACACACAGTCACACATATAGCCACACACAGTCACACATATAGCCACACACAACGTCACACATATAGTCACACATATAGCCACACACGCAGTCACACATATAACCACAGACAGTCACACATATAGCCACACACACAGTCAGACATATAGCCACACACA
Source organism: Branchipolynoe longqiensis (assembly GCA_030323885.1). Classification (NCBI taxonomy): domain Eukaryota; kingdom Metazoa; phylum Annelida; class Polychaeta; order Phyllodocida; family Polynoidae; genus Branchipolynoe; species Branchipolynoe longqiensis. Next base: position 33,403,247 of record CM059193.1, read on the forward strand.
GTCACACATATAGCCACACACACAGTCACACATATAGCCACACACAGTCACACATATAGCCACACACAACGTCACACATATAACCACAGACAGTCACACATATAGCCACACACACAGTCACACATAGCAACATGCAGTCACACATATAGCCATACACATAGTCACACATATAGCCACACACAGTCACACATATAGCCACACACACAGTCACACATATAACCACAGACAGTCACACATATAGCCACACACATAGTCACACATAGCCACACACAGTCACACATATAGCCACACACAGTCACACATATAGCCACACACAAAGTCACACATATAACCACACACAGTCACACAAATAGCCACACACAGTCACACATATAGCCACACACAGTCACATGTATAACCACACGCACACAGCCTCACGCACATCTACACATAGTCACACATATAGCGCCACACAGTCACATATAGCCACACACACAGTCACACATATAGCCACACACAGTCACACTTATAGCCATACACACAGTCACACATATAGCCACACACAGTCACACATATAACTACACACAGTCACACATATAGCCACACACAGTCACACATATAGTCACACACACAGTCACACCTAGCCACACACACAGTCACACATATAGTCACACACACAGTCACACATAGCCACACACACAGTCACACATATACTCAGACACAGTCACACATATAACCGCACACACAGTCACACATATATCCACACACAGTCACACACATAACCACACACACAGTCACACACATAGCCACACACAGTCTCACATATAGCCACACACACAGTCACACATATAGCTGCACACTCAGTCGCACATATAGCCACACACAGTCACATGTATAACCACACGCACACAGCCACACGCACATCTACACATAGTCACACATATAGTGCCACACAGTCACACATATAGACACACACACAGTCACACATATAGCCGCACACACAGTCACACATATAGCCACACACACAGTCACACATATAGCCGCACACACAGTCACACATATAGCCACACACACAGTCACACATATAGCCACACACAGTCACACATATAGCCACACACAGTCACACATATAGCCACACACAGTCACACATATAGACACACACACAGTCACACATTTGGCCACACACACAGTCACACACATAGCCACACACAGTCACACATATAGCCACACACAGTCACACATATAGCCACACACACAGTCACACATATACCCACACACAGTCACACATATAACCACACACACAGTCACACATATAGCCACACACACAGTCACTCATATAGCCACACACAGTCACACATATAACCACACACACACAGTCACACATATAGCCACACACACAGTCACACATATAGCCACACCCACAGTCACACATATAACCACACACACAGTCACACATATAGTCACACACACAGTCACACACAGAACTGCACATACAGCCACAAATATAGCCACACACACAGTCACACATATAGCCCCACACACAGTCACACATATAGCCACATGCAGTCACACATATAGCCACACACACAGCCACACACAGAGCTGCACATACAGCCACACATATAGCCACACACGCACATCCACACATACAGTCACACATATAGCCACACACACACAGTCACACACATAGCTGCACATATAGCCACACATTATTAGGCATTATTAGGATAGGGCAAGGGTTGGTATGCTCGGTGTCAGGAGAGTGTGACTGAGTGAGATATTAGGTCATGGTGATGGTGGCCTGGTCTCCTAGTGGGGCAGCACTATAAAGTCGCCATGAGTGCAAATTGCCACAAGTCAGTACCCGTCCTGATTTGACCTTAAATGTTGCCAGGACGTAACTACCTAGCCTGGCAGTCTGGATTACTAGGGTAGGGAAAGAAGCAGTGGAATGAGGAAAACCAATTGTCCGCAACTTAAAATTCCCTTGCTTAATTAACTAATGTAGCCAAACAAAAATGTTGGTAGAACATAAGACCCTAATCACTCCTTGCAGTGACGTCACGGTGGTCGTCAGACCGGCCATAACGGGCAGGATTTGGTTGGTTGGTTGTCGGAGTTTTACGTCCAGGCAACATGTAAGGTCATATCAGGATGGGTACCGCCTTGGGACAGTCCGCACTCATGGCGACTTTACAGTGTTGCCCCATCGAGAAATCAGGCTGCCAGCACCATGACCCGATATCCCACTCAGTCACATTATCCTGACACTGAGCTAACCAGTCCTTCCCCTATCCTATTAATGCCTAGCGCCAGGCTAGGAAGCGACAAGTATCCATTTGATAAGTCATTGGTTTGACTCGACCGGGAACCGAACTCCCGATCTCCCGCACGCGAGGCCTACGCTTTACCGATTCGGCCACCGCGCCCTGTGGCTGGAGATGAAATTATATAGAATATGTTTTTTCCTTTTAATTACGCATTAGGAGTTCTTGGAATCCTCGTATTATCATTGCAGTAACTGAACCGCCGGAAACAGGAGCCTTGTTCGCAAGGCAGGCCGGGAAGGGACATTTCTGCACCCAGCGGCGTCCGATAAACAAAACAGGGCCGTCTTTCTGGAATCTGATTGGTTGATTTTATGTGGCTAACACTGAAATTGCCATACAACGTCGGCATTGCCATAACATTTCTACCAATTAATCACAACAACGACTGGAAGACCCTGCAGGCGCTGACAACATATGTATTGAGACGAATACAAATATTTACAACAACAAAAAGAATTGTCTTGAAATGTTTTATTCCAGTGTTCCCATATGTCAGTGTAAGTCATAATATATGGCCGTCCTGATATGACATTAGATGTTGCTAGGACGTAAAACAACAACAAACAAACATAATATATGGCTATTTGTTTATTTAGCAACATAATTTGGTGCTATTAAATTGGAACCATGTTTTCAATATTGTCATAAATCAGGTTTGTTGAAAAGGCCAGGGTATCTTGTATCTGTAGAGTGGAGTGCATTATACTAAAATATATTACAAAAATCGAATACTAAAATATTTGAGACAAATCTAATGCTAAAATATTTAACAAAAATCTAATAATAGAATATTTGACAAAAATATTTAAAAATTAAATATTTGACAAACATCGAATACTAAAATATTTGACAAAAATCTAATACTAAAATATATGACAAAAAGCTATATTATATATGACAACAATCTATTACTAAAATATTTGGCACAAATCTAACAGTAAAATATTTGCCAAAAATCCAAAACCAATTACAAAAAATTAAAGACCAGCGCATTCTGCAACTTTAATCAGTTATTAGACGCTGTGATTTAATTAGGATATACGAACTACATTGCCCCCAAATCACCCACTAGCTTATTTGATCTAAACACTATGCCGGTAAGCTGAACCATCTCTTGTTTTTTTTCTCTCAGTTCACATTTCTTCATCTCCGCAGGTTAGCTCAATAAGTTCTTACATGGTTGGTTGTTGGAGTTTCATGTCCTTCCAACATATAAGGTCATATCAGGACGGGGCATCGGTTGGGCCATAATAATACAAAATTATAATCTGAATAAACAATATGGTAAAACCTCTCTAAATCGACCGACCATGGGACCGACTATAAATGGTCCATTTAGGGAGGTGGTCGGTTTAGGGAGTTTTTTTTAATCGTTATAATGGTATTGTATGGGCGATAGCTTCGGACCCAAATAAAGCGATCCATATAGGGGAGTGGTCAATCTGTGGAGGTGGTCGGCTAGAGAGGTTTTACTGTATATTAATATCAATACAAATTTCCCTTCGTCGATTTATATAATATGTATAATGTTTTGTACGTTCTGTATTTTAACACTGGTGCGGTGACCAGGGGCATAGCTACATTGTCACACTGTAAGTACATGTGAACAATTTCTTTCGATGTCATATTTGTCTCATCCTAAAGTAAAGCTTGTTTTATTTAACGACACTTCTAGAGCACATTGTTATTTATCATCAGCTATTGGACGTAAAACATATGGTCATTCTGACACATTTCTTTGGAGGAAAACCCACTGCCACCACACAGGCTACCCTTTCCGATAAGCAGCAAGGGGTCTTTTATAACACTTTCCCGCAGACAGGACAATACATACACAGCCTTTGATGAGCCAGTTGTGGACCACTGGTCGGAACGGAAAATAGCCCAAACTGAAAATGGGTCCACTGAGGAGGATCGATACGATGATCGACACCTTCACAAGTGGACACTCTACCGCCTGATCTACGTCCCGCTCCGCTTTTTCCCATCCTAAACCTGTTTTTTTATAATATGTACTCTTTTTGTATTTTACACATGCAATTTTTTTTGTCATTTCCTGTAAGCATGTGGGAACAATTTTGTGCTGACAATTCTTTTATTTCTGGATACGCCCCAGTGACACTGCTGTCTGGATAGCTGTCCACCATTTTCCAGTTGCCTCATGCAGTACCGTAAGTTGTCAGTTCGCATGAATAGCATCAGTCCACAGATGTATGCGTACACTACATAGCATTAATTGTGCGAACCGCTTAGTATGAGCTAGGCATTGAATGCTGTTGACCGTTTCAAATATTTATAGAAGAAACCGAGGAAGGGCATGTAATGTAATAATTTGACACGATGACCCCCCCCCTAAAAAAAAAAAACACACAAAATCCTCACCATCTTGTAAAATATTCTGATTTGCAGCATAAGGGGGAATGCAAATGTTCTATTACTGATCGGTGTACGTGACCAGGCGCATGTATGTATATATATGTAAGGATTGGCAGCGCCTGAGTGGGATGTAAATAGACATAGTGGTGTGGGTGTGAGGACACTCAGGGCCTACCCCCTTCCCCCCTGCTCGGTAGAATCACCACACTCAGTGGCCATGGGGCCATACAGCTTGGTGGTGGTGGGCAGACCACTGGTAGCCATGGGGACCAGGAATGCTGGATCCCTATTGGTAGGGCCAAGAATGCTTGTTTTCCATTGGGGGAAAGGAGTGGGGGCGATACTCTACAATGAACCTATGTAACCATATAAATAATAAACCAGAGGGCTTGATTCTCTCTCCTTCTTTACACTTTATACTCTTCCTTTCTCTTTATCTGTATTGATTTCACTATAGCCTGCCTACACAGCCACAGATTAGAGCCCTCGGCTTTACAATCTGTTCGAAATAAACTTCAAGAGGAACTCCAAACAATTAGGGTGGCTGGTTGTTGGGGTTTTACGTCCTATCAACATCTATGGGCAAGAGGAACTGCAAACAATTAGGTTGGCTGGTTGTTGGGGTTTTACATCCTATCAACATCTATGTGCAAGAGGAACTGCAAACAATTAGGTTGGCTGGTTGTTGGGGTTTTACATCCTATCAACATCTATGGGCAAGAGGAACTGCAAACAATTAGGTTGGCTGGTTGTTGGGGTTTTACGTCCTTTCAACATCTATGTGCAAGAGGAACTGCAAACAATTAGGTTGGCTGGTTGTTGGGGTTTTACGTCCTTTCAACATCTATGTGCAAGAGGAACTGCAAACAATTAGGTTGGCTGGTCATTGGGGTTTTACATCCTATCAATATCTATGGGCAAGAGGAACTGCAAACAATTAGGTTGGCTGGCTGTTGGGGTTTTACGTCCTTTCAACATCTATGTGCAAGAGGAACTGCAAACAATTAGGTTGGCTGGTCGTTGGGATTTTACATCCTATCAACATCTATGGGCAAGAGGAACTGCAAACAATTAGGTTGGCTGGTTGTTGGGGTTTTACATCCTATCAACATCTATATGCAAGAGGAACTGCAAACAATTAGGTTGGCTGGTTGTTGGGGTTTTAAGTCCTATCAACATATATGTGCAAGAGGAACTGCACACGATTAGGTTGGCTGGTTGTTGGGGATTTACCCTGTACTTGCAGTACTCAGGCTACTATCTATTACTAAGTTATTTAGCGCAAGAGTTGTGTAGTTTGCCCAAATATACTACTACAGTGTTCCAAAAAGATTTGCTGAGATATTGTTTTTCTCCATAGTAATATTGCATCCCTGTACAACCTTTCAAATTATTTGTTACAAAAAAAGACTAGATATATATATATATATAAATTGATAATGTGTTTCGTGTTTCTTTGTTTCTCTGTATAAAGGCTGTGTATCCATAGACTGTTCCCTTGTGGTGTGTTCCCTTGTTCCATGTTCCTTTGTGACCTTTTGATTCACCACACATACAATTAACCTGTGTTTTCCTTAGTGGCCGTTCATATAGGTTGGACCAAAGGACCAAATGGCCTTGTGCGCGGAACATATGTGACGTACTGATCAGGAACATAGAAAATGAAAATATTCATTGTCTGTGTGGCACATAAGAAGGTCACAAACAAGCAAGCACGGAACAAGAGAATACACCACAAGGGAACAAACAGTCTATGGACTTAAGTTACCAGCGACACTTGGTTTGTTTACATGCTGTCAGTCATGGTCTTCCTGCCGATAAGATCAAAGGAGCAAACTTTTTTTTTTAACATCTTGATCGGGATCAAATCGAAGTTTTCAAATTCAAGTAGTTGTGTTAAAAGTGTTATGTGGTGTTCTCTATGGCTGAGTGGTTAGAGTGTCTGATTTTTTTATAGATCGTACTCCTAATCTGAAGGTCAGTGGTTCGATTCCCTGTGCCCCCACCTCTGCCAATTTGGAATTCCAGCGCTGTGTATAACTTACAGTGTCATCAAAGGCCAGTTGCTCTCATACCATGTCTATGTGGTGTGGGAGGTTAAAGATCCCTTGGGTCGGTAAAAGTGTAGGCTCAGGCTTTCTATTGACAAACTGCCTAATGGTGAAAACAAGTCTATTATGACTTATCCATAATAGGCAGTATAAATCTTCAAGAAAAAGAATGAGTACTAGGCACTCCCGATACCAGCTTCACAAGAAGTGTGATTTTACAAGCACAAGTTCTCTCAGAAATTATCTGATGATATGTTAAATAAAACCGACGGCATTTCATCACCACCATCTTGTCTTTTTGCATTCTCTCTTATTTCACCAACTCTGTGCCAATATAAGTAGCCATTTGATACTGGAGCCAGGGATTCCACTTCCAGTTCCATACTAAAGCAGTTATTGCCAGCTTTTATATAGGGTTGGTGTTCATCCCTGTACTGTAAGTACCGTGTGAATCTTTTATCTAATGATATCCATAGCTCTGTTTACACGGGCGATTTAAAATGCCTCATATAAAACGCCTTGCCTAGATCGACTCACATTTGCCGTGTAGACGCGACTCTGAGGCGTTTTAGGGCTGAATCGATTCATATGAAACGGTTCATCTATACCACCTCGGGAGGTGGTTTATTTGAAGCGATTCAGCTGGTTCCCGGGCGGCGATAGTATAAAATAGTACTGCTTGCCGGCTACAGGGGGAGCAGTAACTAATCGCTGGTGCCCGGCAGTGTTAGGGCCCGATTAGGCCGAAATCTATTAAATGCGATCATATTTAACAGAATTACATCCTCAAATAATGAAATTTAATTAAATTAACCTTAAATTCCAAGCGATATTAACGTAGCAGCTTCATCGGCGTCGAATCGATGAGTGTAAAGTAAACCAATAGCAGTGCTTGCCGGCTACAGGCGGACCTAAGGCTGCTGGTTCCCGGTCGCCGACACACTTTCAAACTCTGTCCGTGTAAACGCGCCCCTAAAACGCTTCATATAAATCGCTTTGTCTAGAACGTTTCACAATTCCCTGTGTAAACATGGCTCATGTAAGGACGCCATGTGTGAGAAGCAAGCAAAGACAAATTTGGCAGTTAGAATGAGCTGGTAATAGGCAGAATAGACCGGATTGTTTATTACAGTCTTTAATGGGGACTTTACAAACAAACAACAAGTGTTTTATTTCTTTTATTAGCGCTAAATTACGTGTTTATAGACGGCGGAAACAGGAAAAGGTGCTGCAAAAGGGGGCAGAAGTGGGCAGTGAGACTGTGCAGAACGGTCAGCGTCGTAAAATGGCCGACCAATGAAAGTCAGAAAAGCAAGGGCTTTTATTGTGGTCTTTTTTGTACGTGTGTGTGTGCATGTGTGTATGTGAATTTGTGTGTGCAAGGGGGAATGGAGGTCGGGTGGTGGTGAACCGAACTCTTTTTCTCTTCACTTGGTGTCTTTCATGTTGGAAGAGGTGGATGGGTGGGTGAGTGAGAGGGTGAGTGGGTGTGAGGGTGAGTGGGTGTGAGGGTGAGTGGGTGTGAACGTGAGTGGGTTTGAGTGAACGTGAGTGAGTGTGAGGGTGAGTGAGGGTGAGTGAGTGTGCGGGTGTGAGGGTGAGTGGGTGTGAAGGTTGGTTGTTGAAGTTTTACGTCCTGGTAACATCTCAGGTCATATCAGGACGGGTAAAGACTTGAGTGCACACTCATGGTGACTTTATAGTGTTACCCCACTGGGAAAGCAGGCCGCCAGCACCATGACCCGATATCCCACTCAGTCACATTATCCTGACACTGAGCGCCAGGTTTGGCAGCAACAAGTATCAATTTTTTAAGTCATTGGTTTGACTTGCCCAGGAATTGAACTCCTGATCTCCCGCACGGGAGGCCTGCGCTCTACTGATTCGGCCACTGCGTCCGGTGAGGGTAACAGGATGTGAGGAAGAATGGGTATGAGGGTGAGTGGGTGTGAGGGTGAGTGGGTGTGAGGGTGGGTATGTGTGTGTTTTTGTGGTTGGTGGTGTGAGGGTGAGTGGGTGCGAGGGTGCCTGGGTGTGTGGGTGGGTATGTGTGTTTTTGTGGGTGGTGGTTGTGTGTGTGGAGGTGGGGTATGTGTGTTTTTGTGGTGTGGGTCTCAGTGAGTGGGTGTTGAGGGGTAGTGGGTGTGTGGGTGGGTATGTGTGTTTTTGTGGGTGGTAGTGGGTGGGTGTGGAGTGTGGGAATGTGTGTTTTTGTGGTGGTGGTGTCAGGGTGAGTTGGGTTGAGTGAGTGGGTGTGTGGGTGGGTATGTGTGTTTTTTGTGGGTGGTGTGGTGGGTTGAGTGTGGGTATGTGTGTTTTTTGGTGGTGGTGCAGGTGAGTGGGTGTGAGGGGAGTGGGTGTGAGGGTGAGTGGGTGTGTGGGTGGGTATTGTGTTTTTTTGTGGGTGGTGGGTGGTGTGGGTGTGAGTGGTCGGTATGTGTGTTTTTGGTGGTGGTGTCAGGGTGATGGGGTGTGAGTGTGAGTGGGTGTGTGGGTGGGTATGTGTGTTTTTGTGGGTGGTGGTGGGTGGATGTAGGGTGGGTAATTGTGTTTGTGGTGGTGGTGTGAGGGTGATGGTGTGAGGGTAGTGAGTGTAGTATGTCGTCGGTTTTTGTGTGTGGTGGTGGTGGTTGGTGTGAGTGTGGGATGTTGTTTTTGGTGTGGTGTGAGGGTGAGTGGGTGTGAGGGTGAGTGGGTGTGTGGGTGGGTATGTGTGTTTTTGTGGGTGGTGGTGGGTGGGTGTGAGGGTGGGTATGTGTGTTTTTGGTGGTGGTGTGAGGGTGAGTGGGTGTGAGGGTGAGTGGGTGTGTGGGTGGGTATGTGTGTTTTTTGTGGGTGGTGGTGGGTGGGTGTGAGTGTGGGTATCTGTGTTTTTGTGGGTGGTGGTGGGAGGGTCATGTGTTTGGATTTCAAAAGCGCGTTTGTCAAGGTTCGGTCTTAAACTGTTACTATCTCCGCGCACAGACAATTTGAAACTGTAGTGACGTCACGCGCATTGCATGCACTGAAAGGTTATCTGGGGTCACGACTGACCACGCCTCAGTGGTTTCTCCAAAAGAAACAGTCCATCACTGCGTACACATACAAAGAATGCAGGTCTTGTTCAATTGCATCTTGTCCTAACTTTATTTATTTTTAGTGTACTTCTTTTTTTATAAAAGCTTTCGCTCCGGAAAGATTGGAAAATTGAAAGGATGTTTGTCAGGTTTTGGTTTAGTGACCACCTAGGCTCCCTGATGTCATCACCCTATCCGCCACCACTCACCTATACATGTGGCGCCTTGCCTGTACTGAGCGGTCAGTGCAGATTACTAATACCCCTGTCACACTACGACGTAACGAGCCAACGTAAGCCTGACGTGGTCATTATGTTGATGTATGTTGGATTACGTTATGATGACGTCAGAATGACGTTAGACTGACGTCGAGCTACGTCACGTTACGTCGAGTTATGTCGAGTTACGTCGAGGTTTTGGACATGTTCAAAACTTTTGATGTAGTTCGAATGTAAGGGTTTACATTTGCCGTACGTTCTGTACACGTTCGGTGAATGTCAATGACATTAAACCGACGTTATTAAAATGTTAGTCACTACGTTCAACTACTTTGCACTACGTTGACCCACATTAAACCCGGTGGAAACATCCACACGGCGTAATGGGAACGTCTGGATAACATCAGGATAACGTCAGGATAACGTCAGGATAACATCAGGAGAATGTCAGGAGAACATACGTTCAACGTACTTCAACGTTTCGCCATCAGGTAACGTAGTTCTGGCGATGGAATAACGTTCATAATGTTTCGTGAACGTAATGAAGTTGTCCTCTCTCATTGAATGACGGTATCACTACGCTTTGCCGACGTTACGCTCTCGTCCACTACGCTGCATCCACGTTCAACTTGTGCCCAAATTTGCATACTACGCCGAGAAGTTCAACGTTCTTCACGTTCTCCCTACGCTGACATCATTACGTCATAGTGTGACAAGGCCATAATAAGCTAGCTAACATCCATACAAGCCCAGTGTTTACTAATGGTAAGGGGATTGACAATAACTCATTAACTTTGAAAAGCTGTAAATAATTCCTGCTCGTGTAATGTACACCACGAGTGCTCTCGTGAATTACCCATGTGTCCAGTTAGTTGCCTGCAAAGCACTCGGTGCACGCTGCACACTGCATCCAGCTCCCGGCTCCCAGCGTCAATCAATAGCCTGATTGTAGTAATTACAGTAAATACCCGCCCTATAGCCATGCGCACTAAGCTGCTGCAGTAGTTGGTTGGTTGTTGGAGTTTTACGTTCTGGCAGCATCTAGGGTCATATCAGGATGGGTACCGACTTGTAGCAGTGCGCACTCATGCCGACTTTTACAGTGCTGCCCCACTAGGAGACCAGACAAGCCCGCCATCCCACACAGTCATATTATCCTGACACTGAGCAAACCAGTCCTTGCCCTATCCTAATAATGCTGAGTGTCTGGCTAGGAAGTGACAAGTATCAACTTTGAAGTTATTGGTTTGACTCGATCAGGGTTCGAATCCCATGATCTATCAACACAGGAGAGGGAGCTGCAGTAGTTCTTGCCACCACCATCAGAGGGGGGATTGGTGGTGGAAATCCTCTATAACTTAGTATAAGACCTTTTCCACCGAGCAAGCCTTTTCCACAGTGAGCCGCTACACACAAGATTAGTTCTTGGGATTACCATTAGACTTTTTGAGGGTGGGTTGCTGGTGGAAATTGTTTATTGAATTTTCTCGGGCAATGAAAGGAATCTGGTAATATATAATTAAAGGGTCCAGAATTAGTATGCACAGTGACCCTGCCACCCACAACAGTAATTCTTGCCAAGGCCATCGGAGGCCAGATTGGTGGTGGAAATCCTATATAAGACCTTTTCCACAGCTTGTACAGGATCCTGGTCACGGCACCAGTGTCATGAGGGGTGATGAAAATGGGGAATATTGCGCCTAGAGCGGCACTCGAACCCACATCTCTTTGCATTCCGGGGCAGTGTGCTAACCATTACACCACCTAGGCTCCCTGATATCACCACACTACCCACGCTCACCTGTCTATGCGGCTCCTTGCCTGAGAGGTCAGTGCAGACCACTACAGAACCCATTACTGCTGAAGCCTATGGTGTCCATCATTTCGGTGTGTACACCTAAATTCATTTAGCATGGTTCCACTTCAAATAGCCCCAAGGTTAACCCTCGCAATGTAATGGTTATTTCAAACTAAAATAAAGCAGATTATAGTTGTTCAACTTAAAATAATGAATTGGGTAAATATTGCAAAAACTCAAAACCCTCGGATGGTGCAACTTTAAACAACTGTGGGTCCAGACGGTATTTTAGTTCGTCATTTCTTTCTTCTTTTACTTGAAGATTTATACTGCCTATCATGGATAAGTCTGAATAGTCTTTTTTTCACCATTAAACAGTTGGTCGATAGAAAGCCAGAGCCTACACTTTTACCGACCCAAGGGATTTTTAACTTCCCACACCACATAGACATGGTATGAGAGTAACTGGCCTTTGAAGTTTGATGATGACGCTGTAAGTTGGTGAACATTGAAATTGGCAAAGGTGATGGCATGGGAGTTAGTGCTGCAAGTTCTCTGCAAACATCCTTTACAAAAAAATGGACAAAATCATTTATATATGATGGGTTCAGGTGCAAAAACGGATAAATCCATTTGAGTTGTTTTCTGTAAAACGTGATGTATTGTACGTTCCAGTCAAAGTCTATCAATTTCATATTGAGTAAAGCTAAGATTCCTTACACGCTGTATGCGGAATGTGGTATGTGAATGCGAATGCGGCAAAAAATCGGAAAGCATTTAAGTCAATGGGGGTGATTCCTTACGTCCGAATGCAAATGCGAATGCGAATGCGAATGCGAATGCGGCAACTCGATCGGTCCCTGTAGCGATCGGTGTGGCATGCGGCATGCAGCATGCGGTATGCGAATAGAAACGTCAGTCGCACTTGCCCATTAGTTTTAGACGAGGAGAGGCGACTGAGCATTACGGAACGGTCACACACAAGGGTGCAGAGGGGAAATATATGGTAGTGGTGGTGGTGGGGTTACGCGTTCGCATACCATGTAGAAGGAATCCTCCCATTTGCATACCGCATACCGTATGCCGCATGCCGCATGCCGCATACCACATACCGCATGTAAGGAATCTTAGCTTAATGCATTATATAGGTGATGTGGCAGCTTCTGCGAAAAACAACAGGTTAGTTTATCAGAATGATGTTAGCTTCAGCTAAAACATGGTGGTCATGGCCTCATTTCGGCCCAGATGGCATTTTTCGGTTTTTGCACCTGAAGCCTCTCACATATTCTGTTATCCAAAACTAGGGCGCGGGTCTATTTTAATGCAAGCCAGACACCTTACAACGGGATGGTTTTCAGGAGTGTGACGGGCATATATATGGTTAACTTTTAACAAATTAATTCCACAGACTTCTTAAAGCAGCCGTGCATTGCAAATCTCTGGCTTTACACATTGGGCGCGTTGGCCGAATTGGTAGAGCGCAGGCCTCCCGTGCGGGAGATCGGGAGTTTGAAATCCCGGTCGGTTCAAACCAATAACTCAGAAAATTGATACTTGTCACTTCCTAGACAGGCACTCAACATTAATAGGATCAGACAAGGACTGGTTAGCGCAGTAGCAGTGTCAGGATAATGTGACTGGGTAGGATATTTGGTCATGGTGCTGGTGACCAGATTTCTCAGTGGGAAGCACTATAAAGTCACCATGAGTGTGCACTGTCACAAGTCGGTACCCATCCTGATATGACCTTAGATGTTGCCAGGATGTAAAATTCCAACAACCAACCAACCATCTTGCTCTGCATGGTTCAGCGGAAATTAAGACGTTTTTAGGTCAGACGTCAGTGTGGCTGGCGTCATGATCAATTAGTTCAACCAGCCCGCCCTACTATATTTGTTTTTTTGTCGGAGTTTTACATCCTGGCAACATCTAAGGTCATATCAGGACGGGTACCGACTTGTGAAAGTGTGCACTCATGGCGACTTAATAGTGCTGCTCCATTGGGAAATCAGACCACTGGCACCATGACCCAATATCCCACTCAGTCGCATTATCCTGACACTGAGCCAACCAGTCCTTGCCCTATCCTATTAATGGTGCGCGCCAGGCTAGGAAGCAACAAGTATCAATTTTAAAGTCATTGGTTTGACTCTACCGGGAATCAAACTCCCGACCTTCCGACGTGACCGGACACTCTAAGCATTTTCACCTCTTAAAGCCCTGTCCTGATATGACCTTAGATGTTGCCAGGACGTAAAACTCCAACAAGCAGAGGACCTGTTAAAGCTGCATAGCCGAATGAAAGCATAACATTCTCAGAACCAAATCACTGACCTAGATTTGATCCTATATATCCAACTTAGATACAAGCGCACTTATTAAAGCTGCATAGTCCGATGAAAATATCAAATTTTCAAAATCAAAACAATTATCTAGATTTGATTCCACATATCTAACTTATGGCTGGCGCACACCTCCCGTTTACGATTCGCGCACTAAAACTCGCGACCCGACCCGACCCGCTTAAAACTGAAAACGGGCCGATTCATTTTTCGAATCGCGAATCGCAATCGTAATCGGCCCGTTTTAGCCCTAAAACTGAGTTTTTAGTCGTGAATCGCAATTGATAGGTGTGCGCAGGGAGCGCACACATAGCAATTTTTGTGCGCGAAACGGGCAGTTTTAGATCGTATACGGTAGGTGGGTGCGCACAAACGGGAGGTGTGTGCCAGCCATTAGATACTGCTGCACTTATTAAACATCTGTCGGCACATAAAAGGCAATACTGAGTCAATTTATATCAGAAGCCTATTTTGTTAGAGTTTTGGCAAGCTTGCCAAAATTAATTGTGCACATTTGCACTTCAAATATCTCAAAAGTTAACCATTTAAAGTAAAAATTACTTCAAACTAAAGTAAGGTAGATTATAATGACCAACCTAACATATTCATCTCAGAAAATGACAGAAACTCAAAACTATCAGACTATGCAACTTTAAGCATCTAGTACAGTCTAGAATGCAATACTAAATCAATTTAATATAGCATTTTACCACTGAAATCGATGGTGTCCAGAATTTCAGTGTGCAATCCTAAATTAATTTGGCATATTTTCACTTCAAATCTCCCCAACCAACATTGTCCATTTTCTTTTCTTGAAGATTTATACTGCATATCATGGATAAGTCTGAATCAACTTGTTTTCATCATTAGACAGTTTGTCGATAGAAAGCCCGAGCCTACACTTTTACCGACCCAAGTGATTTTTAACCTTCCACACCACATAGACATGGCATAAGAGCAACCGGCCTTTGATGACCCTGTAAGTTATACACAGCGGTGGAAATCCAAATTGGCAGAGGTGGGGGCAGAGGGAATCGAACCACCGACCTTCAGATTAGGTATGTGACCTCAAAAAAAGGCAGACACTCTAACCACTCGGCCACAGAGAACAATCAAAGTTAATTCAAACTAAAGTAAAGCAGACTATGGCGATGAACCTAATATATATTTATCTAAGATTATGACAGATTATGCAAGTACCGTAAAACCTCTCTAAAATGACCAACCTTGGGACCGACTTTAAATGGTCCATTTAGGGAGGTCGGTTTAGGGAGTTTTTTTTATTGTTACAATGGTATTGCATAGGCAATCGTATGGGACACAAATGAAGCAATCAATAAGGGGGAGTGGTCGATCTGCGGAGGTGGTCAGTTAGAGAGGTTTGACTGTATAATGCCAAGTACACACCTACCGTTTACGATTCGCGCACTAAAACTCGCGACTCGACTCGACCCGACCCGCTTAAAACTGAAAATGGGCCGATTCATTTTTTGAATCGCGAATCGCAATCGTAATCGACCCGTTTTAGCCCTAAAACTGAGTTTTTAGTCGGGAATCGCAATCGCTAGGTGTGTGCAGGGAGCGCACACCTAGCGATTTTTGTGTGCGAAACGGGCAGTTTTAGATCGTATATGGTAGGTGGGTGCGCACAAACGGTAGGTGTGTACCTGGCATTAGAGAACTAATATTGCCCATTGAATTCCTGCATATGGTATTTCGGATACCAATTTACTACCACATATGGTGTCCTACTGCTACTGCAAATGGCTGAAAGCTGCAAAATCTGAGCAAGGCGTTATATTTCCCAAACCAAAATATCCACCTCAGATGTTGCCAAGACGTAAAATCCCAACAACCAACCAACCGCTATTCAAGCGCATGGAGATTTGGTTCGAAATCAATTATCCGACAATTTCGCTAGTTCAACATTGGTTGCTGGGAACGAAGCATACCGTCTCGATGACTGAGGGTTTCCTTATATGGTAGGGGGGGGGGGGGGTTGTACTGCATGGACGTGCAAATACAATAAAGTACAGTAAAACCTCTCTAAATCCACCCACCGTGGGACATACATTAAATGGTCCATTTAGGGAAGTGGTCGGTTTAGGGAGTTTTTTTTAATAATCATGGCAATGGCATTGCATGAGCGATCATTTGGGACCCAAATAAAGCGATTGATATAAGGGAGTGGTCAATCTGTGGAGGTGGTC
The DNA here is from genome assembly GCA_030323885.1 of Branchipolynoe longqiensis. Lineage (NCBI taxonomy): Eukaryota > Metazoa > Annelida > Polychaeta > Phyllodocida > Polynoidae > Branchipolynoe > Branchipolynoe longqiensis. Next base: position 33,419,607 of record CM059193.1, read on the forward strand.
GGTTAGAGAGGCTTTACTGTATATTAGCTGTGGTTAGTTCTGGGATTGACTGTAAGAGCTAGGTCATCAAGTGCTTCCACTTACTTACAAGTGTACCGGAAGTGGTTGTAACTGGAGAACTGGATGGCTTAACAACATCCTGGCGTTGCTAAGTGCATTGGGTTGGGGGTGATGGTGAGGAGGGGTGGGGGGGGGGGGGTCGGGCATTGATGGAAGCAGATCCTCACGCATGCAAATAGAAGGGAAGGCCTAATGAGTTGAGCGCCTGCTTTCTGTGTGGCCGCTCGTGGGATTCGAACCTTGGCCAAAATGTAAAAGTAAAGCTTGTTTTATTTAACGACGCCTCTAGAGCGCATTGATTTTCGTATCATCAGCTATTGGACATAATACATATGGTCATTCTGACATATTTCTTTTGGAGGAAACCCGCCGCTGCCACATAGGCTACATCGAACCTTGGCCAAGTCAAGCGAATGACTTACAATACAAATTGATACTAGTCACTACTTCGGTTGGTGCCTGGCATTATTACTTTATTAGTATATGGCAAAGAGGAATAGGGAAGACCTTCTTTCAATTTTGTTTTAATTTCCCCTGCTCTATCATACAACTTACCCACAATATCCACACACCCTCCCCCACACTCACTTTGCATCTGACATAGCAATATTGGGATGATAACAGGACAGAAGAGAGAGTGGCCATAGTGGCGTTTTACTTCCCACTAACATCTGAGATTATAGCACGATAGCTCATAGCTTGTGATAGTGTTTATAGTGCTGCTTCATGAAGGAACCGTGACACGGTCCAACTATGATGCGAGTTCCCCCACTCAGTCACAATAAGCTGATATTGTGGTGACCCTGTGTTACTAATAATACCTAGTTCCAGGCGAGGTGTGTTCTCTGTGGCAGAGTGGTTAGATTGTCTTACTTTTTTCTAGGTCTGACTCCTAATCTGAGGGTCGGTGGTTCGATTCCCCATGCTCCCACCTCTGCTAATTCGGATTTCCATCGCTGTGTATAATTTACAGCGTCATCAAAGGCCAGTTGCTCTCGTGGTGTGGGAGGTTAAAAATCCCTTGGGTCGGTAAAAGTGTAGGCTTGGGCTTTCTCTCAACAAACTGTCTAATGGTGAAAACAAGTCTATTCAGACTTATCCATGATAGGCAGTATAAATCTTCAAGAAAAAAATAATATCCTGTATTCCTGCAATTCCATGGGCAAACATATTACTCGTACTCATTGAATTGCCTAGGCTCATAGACACAACCAATATATCCATGTGTAATATTTCACCTAGTAAAGCGAATGCAATCCACCATAGTAGTATACACATACAACTTGTGTTCATTCTTTGGCTTCACTAGGCCGTGTATCGTACCCACAAACTCCCTAATGGGAAGCGGACACTACACCACCAGGCCATCTCATCCGGTTGGAGACCAGACGGGATGGCCGAATGAGTTAGAGTGTCCGTCTCCCGTGTTGGTAGATCATGAGATCGTGGGTTCGAGTCAAACCAATGACTTGAAAATTGATACTTGTCGCTTCCTAGCCAGGCGCTCGGCATTATTAGGATAGGACAAGGACTGGTTTGCTCAGTGTCAGGATAATGTGACTGAGTGGGATATCAGGTCATGGTGCTGGCAGCCTGGTCTTCCAGTGGGGCAGCACTATAAAGTCCCCATGAATGCGCACTGTCACAAGTCGGTACCCATCCTGACGTAAAACAACAACAAACACACAAACATCCGGTTGGCTTTCAATAGACACACTCATCATATTACTGACATGCGCAATGTGAATGGCTGAATACTGAAAGAACCTTGGTTGGAAAGTAATTACCACCAGTTCCACCGTAGTACTACAAGTCCTGTGTTGCTGCAATCCCTGTTCTACGACCACTGTAATTCTACAGCCACTGTACTTTTTCAATTACTAATTCTACAGCCACTGTAACTCCGCAGCCACTGTAATGCTACAGCAACTGTAATTTTACAACCACTGTAATTCCACAGCCACTGTAATTCCACAGCAACTGTAATTATACAACCACTGTAATTCCACAGCCACTGTAATTCAACAATCGCTGGAATCCAACAGCCACTGTAATGATATAGACACTAATTCTACAACCACTGTAATTCTACAATCACTGACATGCCACAGCCACTGTAATTCCACAGCCATTGTAATTGTACAACCACTGTAATTCTACAACCACTGTAATTCTACAGCCACTGTAATTCAATAGCCACTGTAATTCTACAACCACTATAATTCTTCAGCCAGTGTTATTCTACAACCAATGTGATTCTATAACCACTTTAATTCTTCACTGACTGTAATTCTTCACTGATTGTAATTCTACAGCCATTGTAATTATATAACCACTGTAATTCTACAGCGATTATAATTCTACAGCCACTATAACTCTACAGCCATTTATTCTACGAGCACTGTAATTCTACAACCACTGTAAATCTACTGCCACTGTTATTCTACAGCCACTGTAATTCTACAGCTACTGTAATTCTACAACCACTGTAATTCTACAACCACTGTAATTCTTCAACCACTGCAAGTCTCTAGTCACTTTCTTTCTACAACCACTGTAATTCTACAACTACTGTAATTCTACAACCATTTATTCTATGACCACTGTAATTCCACAACCACTGTGATTCCACAACTACTGTAATTCCACGGTCACTGTAATTCCAAGGCCATTGTAATTCTACGACCACCCCCAATGTGAGGAGACTGTCACGGGTACCAGCGGTGAACTGTAATGTGCCTCTCACACCTTACCGGATTGAGCAACGGACATAAACCGGACAAAGAATTTTCTAGTCCGGAGGTGTTCGGTATCAAAATGTACCGAAATGTGTCAAACTGTTGCAACCACCACCGGACGAAACGGACGAAATGGACGAAATGGACGCTAAATGGACAAGGAACGTACATTAATGAATCGCCAACGGCCGAGAACCGGAGGAGAACCGGACAGCAACTGAATGTCAAACGGACAGACCAACACCAAACGGACACATACCGGACTTTTCACGGACGTGCCGGAAATATATACTGACCGAATTCTCACAACACCATCAACGGACATTGCAGGAAGGAAACCGGAGACGTAACGGATGGGTAATGGACATGAACCAGACAAATCGGACTAAACGGACTTAAAACAGACTTAAAACGGACACCAACTGTAAATGCCAGACCGGCGGTGTCCGGTACAAGTGTTGTGCATATTCAAAACTTGCTACCGTACATACCGGACACCACCGGACACAGAATAGACACGCCAAATGCCAACCGTATATAAACCGTACATTGCCGTATTTCATCGGACAGTGTCCGGTTTCTGTCCATTTCTCCAATCCAGTGATATGTGACAGAGCCTTTACCGTTAGTACACGACTTTACTTGTTGCCTACCTCGCATGGCACTTTTGTAGAGTCCAATTTCCACACGGAGTGCATGTCCACTTAGCCTCTATTTTGACAACAAAACATCCTCCTCTATTTACATTGGCACACACCCAGTGAACTTTAACCTATTTCCGTACAGGCACAGACATGCATCCGACAGCAGACCAAAGCTAAAGCAGCTCATCCTGCTTTCTGGTATGAACAGCGATATAATTATGTTGGTTAGTTTATCTCCCTCTCTCTCTTGGTTGTCCATCGGTGGCAACGATGACAGCAACTCATCATTTGTTGTGAACTTGTCAATGACTGATGAGTCCAATTTATGCTCAGAATGTGCGGTGGCATGTTGGACAGGTGTGTGTAGCTGCTGTCAGAGAGTCTGGGAGATGAAGGCGGCAATCTTTTCTCTGCTGGCACACGCATACATGCATAAATACATACTTAGTTTATATACATTAACTCTCACAGGCATGACCGACAAATGACTGGTAAAGTCACCGACTACCTTTCAGTCCACAAGCACGAATGCAGATCCATATAATATCTTTACTGATTGATAACTTCATGTTTTTGTTTATATTGTTCCCGCCATGTCATCTTTTCATCCATAATTAGGTCAAGCGCCCGATAACCAGTTACGTTCAGAAGACCAGCGCCTCAGTTCCGGTGTCGCAGTTTGAGCGCCCTCCCACTTTCAGCTGACTGCATACACTCAAAATCAAGGCATTGTCAATGGTTGTGAGCAATCTTCATACAGAAAATACAAAAGAAGTGAAATATCTCTAAAACCACACCACCTATTAACAAATCGCTTAGTACACATATAGAAAACATCTTTACCAAAAAGATTATATTAAATTGATACGGTTAGGGTTCTTGATTTCTATTTATTTTGAATAAAACTAATGTTTTACACTGTGCATATCGTCAAACTCAAGGCATTGTCAATGGTCGCGACCAATCTTCACACAGAAAATACAGGAAAAGTGAAATATCTCTAAAAGCACATGACCTAGAAACAAATCGCTTGGTACACATATAGAAAACATCTTTACCAAAAACATTATATTAAATTCATAAGGTTAGTGACAATGCTGTTAGATTTTGATGCATGCACATGAAACTGACAGTCAGCTGAAACTGGCAGGGCGCTCAAACTGCGACACCGGTAAAACCATGTTATTCAACTGTAATAAAACAAATTCTGAACAAAAAACTCTAGATGAAAGTGTGTACACCCACAAACACATCCACACACATAATCCCACATGCATCTATACGAGTGCTGAGTGGATGTGGCTTAACCAACACTCGGTAACCTGACTACTACTAACACTAATACAGTATAACCCCATTAAACCAAACTTGAAAGGACCCTAGAAATTTGTTTGGATTAACCGATCATTGGTTTAACCGAGCTTTGGCTTCGACTTTGACTTGGCTTTGGCAAAAATGCAGGTGCACTATGAATGTAATATACAATGTATGTGGACACTTTGATTATTGTTTTTTATGTGTATACAGTATAACCCTGTTAAATCAAGCTTGGTTAAGCCAAACAATCGTTTAATCCAAACTTTTTTTGGCGGGCCAGCAAAATACTACCATTTATCATATTTAAAAAAAGTCAGTAGGGTCTAAGATGACCTTATACTAGCCACATGAAAGTTTGGTTTAACCGTACTGGAAGTGGACTGTGGTCCGAAAATGTTGTTTGGATTAACTGATAGTTTGGATTAACTGACGTTGGTTTAACCAACTTTTTTATATGATAAATGGTAGTATTTTGCCGGGCCGCTGAACAAAGTTTGGATTAACCGATCACTTGGTTTAGCCGAGCTTGGTTTAACGGTGTTTTTCCTGTAAATATAATACTAAATAACAACGAGAAGGATACCATAATGTGACCATACAGAAATACTACAGACCCAGCAATGAGATGGTTGGTTGGTTGGTTGTTGGAGTTTTGCGTCCTGGCAACATCTAAGGTCATATCATGACGGGTACCGACTTGTGGCAGTGCGCACTCATGGCGACTTTATAGTGCTGCCCCACTGGGAGACAGGCCACCAGCACCATTACCTGGTATCCCACTCAGTCACATTATCCTGACAGCGAGTCAACCAGTCCTTGCCCTATCCTAATAATGCTGAGCATCTGGCTAGGAAGCAACAAGTATCAATTGTGTAAGTCATTGGTTTGACTCGACTGGGAATTGAACCCCTGACCTTCCGCACGGGAGGTCTGCGCTCTACCGAATCGGCCAACGCGTTCGGTGCAATGAGATGGACATCTGCTTGGAGATGTAGTAATACGCTGGGAGAGTGTGACATGCACATTCACAAGATAACCAGCATGTGGTGTATATATATTATTAGACCATAATTAATTCTTCTTCTTAGATAAGCATTCTAACCACCTTGTCTTCACACATCTTGGAAGTTGATTTGTGTTCACAGGTCATGAGATGGTCCCCGTCCTCACGTCAGCGTGTGGTAACTTTAAGGTCCTACCTACACACAGTGACTTCTGTGACTATTAACTACAAAAGTAAAGCTTGTTATATTTAACGACACCTCTAGAGCGCATTGATTCTCATATAGTCGGCTGTTGGATGTCAAACATATGGTCATTCTGAGAGGTTTCTTTGGAGGAAACCCGCTGCCGCCACATAGGCTACTCTTTCCAATAAGCAGCAAGGGGTCTTTTATACGCACTTTCCCACAGAAAGGACAGCACATACCACATCCTTTGATGAACCAGTTGTGGACCACTGTGTAAAATATTCTGATTTACAGCATTGGGGGAATGCAAATGTTCTATTACTAAACAGGCATACGTGACCAAGCGGATGTATGTATATATATATGTAAGTGCTGGTGTTGCCTGAGTGGGATGTAACTATACATAGTGGTGCTGGCAGGGCTGTGTGTAACCGCACTCACGGCCTACCCCCTCCCCCTCTGCTGGGTAGGATCACCACACTCAGGATCAAGGTTGGTGGTGGCCAGGGGGGGGGGGGCCACAGAGCTTGGTGGTGGTGGGCAGACTACTGGTAGCCATGGGGACCAGGAATGCTGGATCCCCATTGGTGGGGGCCAAGAATGCTTTTTTCCCATTGGGGGAAAAGGGTGGGGTGATCCTCTACAATGAACCCATATAACCATATAAATAATATACCAGAGGGCTTGACTCTCTCTCTCTTCCTTTACACTTTATACTCTTCCTTTCTCTTTGTCTGTATTTATTTCACTATATCCTGCCTACACAACCACAGATTCAAGCTTTACCCATTCTATAACTGGTTGGAACGGAAAATAGTCCAAACTGCAAATGGGTCCACTGAGCAGGATCGATAGGATGATCGACACCCTCACAGGTGGACATGCTGGCGCCTGAGCTCCCCCCTATTCACTACATCATATACATGACACATACACTAGCCGAGGTAGATTATGCACATGTATCATCATCATCATGCTGTTGGTCGCGATGTGACAAAAACTGCTTTCATTACTTGACTGCCGCTCTCCATTTAGCTCTCTGCTGTGAGAGTTGCGTCCATGAGTCAGTCTTAATGTCTCTCAGCTTCAGGTTTCTCTTGATGGTATCCTTGAACCAGAGATGAGGGCGCCCTCTCTTTCTGTAACCAGAAGACAGTTGAGAATAGAGGATCTGCTTTGGTAGCCTGTCTGATGACATCCTCATGAGGTGTCCAGTCCACCGGAGATTCTTTTTGATCAGAAGATCTTCCATAGAGGGCAGCCCCGTCCGTTTGAGTATTTCCTTATTTGTCACTTTGTCCTTCCAGGTTAGCCTCATGATTGAACGCAGATGTCGCATCATGAAGGCATGCAGCTTTTTTTTTTTTTTTTTTTTTTTTTTACATGTATACACTGACCGATTAACAACAGCTCAAATGCACTCGGGAATCATTGCACTCACATAAAACACATAGCTGCACCTGCTGTACTTGACATGGGAAAAACCCACACTAAGACTAAAGCTACCTCCCCTTTAAAGCTGCATAATGCGATGGGTTTAAGTGCAATATTTAAAATTAAATATATAATGTTGATAATTATAATCTACTTATTACTTTCTTTGGAGTAAATTTGATTAAAAGGAGCTAAATTTGATGATAATTCAAGTGGAAAATTGGCAACTAATTTTAGTATTCACACCGAACTCTGGATATCACAGACTTATAATGAATGGCTGTAATGATATATTTGATTAAATTGGCATCGTTTTGTTTGTTGTTGGTTTACCTCCTAGCAACATCTAAGGTTAAATTAGGACGGCTACCGACTTGTGACAGTACGCACTCATGGTGACTTTATAATGCTGCCCCTCTGGGAGACCAGGTCACCAGCACCATGACCCGATATCCCACAAAGTTGCATTATCCTGATACTGTGCAAACCAGTCTTTGTCCTATCCTATTAATGCCGAGCGCCAGGATAGGAAATGACAAGTATCAATTTTATAAGTCATTGATTGGACTCGGCTGGGATTTGAACTCCCGACCTTCCGTATGGGAGGCCAGTGATCTACCGATTCGGCCACGGCGTTCGCTCGTTTTTTTTAAATGCTACAATATTTGTTTAATAAATGGACCAATATCTAATTTGAAGATATAGGCTCAAATTTAGGCAAATGATTTGGTTTCGAAAAGTCGACATGCTCATCGGCTTGTGCAGCTTTAAATCAAGATGCATCTCAAGTTTGAAAACACCGTTAAAGGTGCACTAGCTCTAACGCAAGCTGCACACGGGTTAAAGCTAGGCTTCACATCAACTGATCAATCCCTGGACCAATATTATGTTGAACTGTCATTAAAGCATTAAAAGACTTACAATTCCAGGGGGGCGAGTGTAGTGGTCTGCACTGACCTGTCGGGCAAGAAACCACATAGACAGGTAGGCGTAGGTAGTGTGGTGACATCAGGGAGCCTAGGTGGTGTAATGGTGATCACTACAGCGAATGAGGATAAGTACCAAGAACTGCCGGTGGCGGCGCCACCGTAGGCCAGCATGACGCAGTTAATCGATATTTGTCCGTTATTGGACGTTAATTATATTATAAAGTGACAATGATAATAATAATAATAAGAAAACCTCATACCGATGATTTATACCCGTATATTTATATACCAGCTATATTCACAGTCTCTGACTATATTTAGAGACTGTGTATATATCAAACATTCTCTGCTATATTACGGACTCATGCATGGTCCCGTTTCAATATAGTGCCACCATCTGATGGAATCGATCTGTACCATTATGCAATGAACCATATCAGTAGGCTAATTTTGGAGGTGATATCTAAGGGGGGAGTTAACAATACTGACGGTTATGTGACTAAAAATCGATGTCACTCTGGTCGAAGTAACCAAAGTTAGTAAGAACCATCAAAATTAATAATGAAATGTGTATAGTAGGCACCAAAAAAAACATGCTATTAACAACCCATGAATGGTGAAGCATAGGTGCAGTATGATGATCCGCATTGGTAGTGCCGATTAACAGAGGAGAAGTGATCAGAACGACCGTAAAACTTAACCATTTGGTAATATATAGAGATAATCCTATTAAAGCATAACATTTTCAAAACGAAAACATATATCTAGATTTTATCCTACATACTGTCAGGGGGGTGATGAAAATGGGAAATATTGCACCTAGAGGGGGATTCGAACCCACATCTCTTTGCATTCTGGGCCAGTGTGCTAACCATTACACCACCTAGGCTCCCTGATGTTACCACACTATGCACACCTACCTGTCTATGTGGTTCCTTGCCCGACAGGTCAGTGCAGACCACTACACTCGTCCCCCTGGAATTATAAGTCTTTTAATGCTTACAATTAATTACATACAGGCAATGCAACACACTTACATACACAGGGTAGGTTCAACAACTATACAGCGCGTAGCTTGTACAGGATCATGGTCATGGCAACCAGTGTCATGGGGGTGATGAAAATGGGAATTATTGCACCTAGAGCAGGACTCGAACCCACATCTCTTTGCATTCCAGGCCAGTGTGCTAACCATTACACCACCTAGCCTCCCTGATATCACCACACTACCCACGCCTACCTGTCTATATGTGGTTCGTTGCCCGACAGGTCAGTGCAGACCCCTACAATACCAAGCCTTACAGTGCACTCGCCAATCATTTATTCCCGGGTTCACTTCCTTAAGAACATAAAAACATGCCGCCTTCGTCAGGCAATAAAGGTCATAATGTCCCAGAGCGGTGGGGACGCCACCTGGTGGATGGTTTTATTGTACACACACAGGCGTGTCCAGTGGGCGAGCCGCCAACCCATGACCACACCACTTCCTCGTTGATTCCTGGAAGGCGTTTCAACGCCCCAATTAGCGGACAGCATACACTCATCGACAAAGTGCTGACACTCCTTGCGCCCAGTGAGTCATCGCCCACCTCCTCTACCTCCTCCCTACACCTTCCCGCCCCCACCACCCACGCCCAGCTCCACCTTCCCCATAGCACTTGCTATCCGGACCGCACTTCGTCCACACCTCTCTCTATCACCTCTCTGCTGGCCTAGCACCTCCTTGATATGTCTGAAAAGAGTTCCAGGAGGGGGTGCCCGCCGGCATTTTCACTTTCTATTCTTACTCTGTCCGTGTATATGGCTCGCTGGATGGTCACCGCAGGGCAAATAGACACGGTCCTTTGACTCAACTCTCCTCATTTCTCTTTCCTAGATTCTGCCCATTCGATTTCTCCCAGGCACACTTCTTCCCCTGACCAGGGTTGTTGTGTTCTTGGGTGTTGCCCTTGACCTATTACGATTTCTTTGTCTGGTTCTTGTTGCTGGAACGACCGCTGCTCCCACCTTTGCCCGCCTTCCTCAAACCCCTGCTGACCGGATTCAAGTGCTACACTACACTACACACACCTACAGCTCTACTACATACCGGCACGGAGAGATCCGCTGCCGCCCGGCGCCCCGTCGTCACTACGTCGTGAAGGATGTCCCAGCCTTCATAACACTTCCTCTACGAAGACAAGTCTTCAAACCAAAGATTGGGCCGATTTATCGGAGCCTCTCTATAATGTTGCAGTTCTGCAACCAGTAACCGTCGTAAGGTTACGAACACCCCAAACCAACCAACCCAACCTTCCCCATAGCTATATATATACAATATAACCCCGTTAAACCAAACTTGAAGGGACCTTAGAAATTTGTTTGGATTAACCGATCATATGTTTAACCGAGCTTTGGCTTTGACTTTGACTTTGAGTAAGCATGAATAGACTACATCACGGTTCCGACTGCGCATGCGCTGAAAACGGTGTTGGGAGCAAAGCAAAGGCATACGCCATTGAGTTTGCCAATGCGCGCAGTGAAAAACGTCAGGTTTATTCAAAAATAATAGAAATCCGAAACCCTAACCTTATCAATTTAATATAATCTTTTTGTTGAACATGTTTTCTATATGTGTTCCAGGCGGTTTGTCTCTAGGTGGTGTAGTTTTATCAATATTTTACTTTTTCTGTATGGAGATTGCTCACTGCCATTGACAATGCATTGAGTACTCTGGCTATGGCTCTAACACTAGTCTGAGTGCCTAGATCTTTCTAATCTAAATGCACATGGCATAAGATGTGCTGATTATATTGATGTAAATGCAATGCTGGATAAAAGATTAATATCTTAATTTATTATATATATTTTTTTAGTTGGTACTCTATGTTTCAAACAAGAGCTCAGATGAGCTGAAACTAGCACATTTCATAGCTGCACCCAATGTATTAGCATGTGCCATGTGCTTCTGGGGGGAGGGGGGTTGTTTTGCTCTGATGCATCCCACAATGCACCGTGCCGCTGGAACCGTGATGTAGTCTATTGCACATGTAATATACAATGTATGAGGTTAGTTTGATCATTGTTTTTTTATGTATGTACAGTATAACCCCCTTAAACCCTGCTCGGTTAAAGCAAACGATCGGTTAAACCAAACGTGTTTTCGGCGGCCCGGTAAAATACTACAATTTATCACATAAAAAAGGTCAATGGGGTCTTGGATGACCTTTATAACCCCATGAAAGTTTGGTTTAACCATACCGGAGTGGCCTGGGGTCCAACAATTTTGTTTGGATTAACCTATAATTTGGATTAACCGACTTTGGTTTAACCAACTTTTTTATATGATATGTTTTGCCGGGCCGCCAAAAAAAGTTTGGATTAACCGATCGTTTGGTTGTCTGTGGTGGTGTGGTGTGGTGGTGTGTGGTGTGGTGGTGTGTGGTGTGTTGTGTGGTGGTGTGTGGTGGTGTGGTGTGGTGGTGTGTGGTGTGCTATACATATATATATATATATATACATATATATATATATATATATATATATATATCCACACATATAATATGGGTCAAAAGTGAAAACCTTCCAAATAGTAACAAAAAGAAACATCCAAATAATGCAGAATCCAAGTTCATGTAAAGGTTGACATGTTATGCATATGTAAAAGTTGGGGAAAACACACTTTCACTTTTTAAAATGTTGATCTTATACAAATTGAGTAACATGTTAATATCACTCAGGTAACATGAAAATCAAGCACACATCCCTAAGTTCATTTGAACATACATAACAAATTCAAACAAAATGTTATTGATTACAGTTAATCAAACATCTTTTACAAGAAAAAAAGTTGAAAAAAAATGTCAGGGCTGCGTGTCCGTGGTCACTCACGACCGGATTTTAAATCTCATCGGTAGCACATGATTATTCCCTGCCAGAGAATAAACTAACTCCATCAGACCTTGTTCTCTTTATATATATAAATATATATATATATATATATATATATATATGTTGTCTTTATATATATATATATATATATATATATATATATATATATATAATTTGTGATATATAACGTATTATGCGAGTATGAAGGCACGAAAGGGAATTATGTCCTTATTATTAGTAGTATTATTATTACACGATACACTGTACTGCCTCCTTCATGTTCATGACTGCTGGCGCCACCTCCTGCGCTCCCCGGTACCTTCATACCCTCAAAACATCACTCACGTCAGATGATTTTTTCTTGATATATATATATATAAATGGGCGTGACGACGGGTCCTGGTTCGTGCACTCGGACCTTGTGTGACGCCAGCGCCACCTCATCTGGGTGGAAGATCACGGGGTCACAGCGTGCTGGGGGGAGGAAGATCACGGGGTCACAGCGTGCTGGGGGGAGGAGGGGGGTGGGGGTCATGGCAGGCACGCGTCATGACGGAGTAGGAGCGGGTTTGCTGCGGGAGGCCGGGTGTGAGACAAGAGGTGTGGTGTGTGGTGTGGTGGTGTGGGTGTGGTGGGGTATGGTGTGGTGTGGTGGTGTGAGGTATGGTGGTGTGTGGTGTGGTGTGGTGTGGTTGGGGAATGATGTGGTCTGGTGTGGTGGTGTGTGGTGTGAGTGTGGTGTGTGAGTGGCAGATTGGGTGTGGTGTGGTGTGATGTGGTGGGGTGTGAGTGGAGGTGGGTGCGGAGTGTGGTGTGTGGTGGTGTGTGGTTGGTGGTTTGTGGTGTGGTGGTGTGTGGTTTGTGGTGAGTGGTGTGCAGTGTGGTGTGTGCAGTGTGTGGTTGTATGTGGTGTGTGGTGTGGTTGTCTGTGGTGTGTGGTGTGGTGGTGTGTGGTGGTGTGGTGTGGTAGGGGTGTGGTGGTGGTGCTCACGTGACCTGTGGTATGGGGGTGGTGTGGGTGGTGTGTGGTGTGTGGTGTGTGGTGTGTGATTGTGAGGAGTGTGTGTGTATGCGGTGTATGGCAGTGTGTGGTGTGGTGTGTGTGGTGTGGTGTGTGGTGATGTGGTGTTTTGTGTGGATGTGTGTGGTGTGTGGTGTGGGGTCGTGAGGTGGTGTGTGGGTGTGTGGTGTGTGGTGGTTGGTGTGTGTGGTGGTGTGTGGTGTGTGGTGTGGTGGGTGTGGTGTGTGGTGTGGTTGTGTGGTGGTGGTAGTGGATGGTGTTGGTTGTGTGGTGGAGTGTGGTGGGTGAGGTGGTTGTGTGGTGTGTGGTGTGGAGGTGGTGGTGTGGTGTGTGTGAGTGGTGTGGTGGTGTGGTGGTGTGGATGTGTGGTGGTGTGGTGGTGAGTTGGTGTGTGGTGGTGTGGTTAGGTGTTGGTGGTGTGGTGGTGTGTGTGTGGTGGTGATGGTGTGGTACTGGTGTGGTGGTGTGTGTTTGTGGGTGGTGGGTGTTGTGTGGATGTGGTGTGGTGGGTAGGTGGTGTGGGATGTGGTTGGGTGTGGAGTGTGGGGTGGGTGGTGTTTGTGGGTGTGTGGTCCTGTGTGGTGTGTGGTGTGGTTGTGTGGGCGTGTGTGGTGTGGTGGTGTGTGGTCGTGTGGTGTGGTGGGGGATGGGGTGCGGGGTGTGTGAGTGTGGTGTGGTGGTGTGTGGGGGTGGTGTGTGTGGGTGTGAGGGTGTGTGGATGTGGTTGTGTGGTTGGTGGTAGGTGGTGGTGGTGTGGTCGATGGTGGTGGTGGATGTGGTGGTGTGTGGTGTGTGTGGTGGTGTGGTGGGTTGGTGGTGGTGTGGTGTGGTGTGTGGTGTGTGTGGTGTGCGTGTGTGTGGTGTGGTGGTGTGTGGTGGTGTGGTGTGGTGGTGTGTGGTAGTGTGGTGTGGTGTGGTGGTGTGTGGTGGTGTGGTGTGGTGGTTGGTGGTGTGTGGTGGTGTGGTGGGGTGTGGTGGGTGTGGTGTGTGGTGGTGTGGTGGGGTGTGGTGGTTTGGTGGTGTGTGGTGGTGTGGTGTGGTGGTTGGTGGTTGGTGGTGTGGGGTGGTGTGTGGTGTGTGGTGTGTGCTGTGTGGTGTGTGGTGTGGTGGGGTTTGTTAGTACTAGTAGCGGCGGTGTGTGTATGTTTGTTTGTTTGGGTTTTACATCCTAGCAACATCTATGGTGATATGTGTGAGGTGTAGTGGTGTGTGATCGGTCGATTTAGAGACTTGTACCGACTTGTGACAGTGCGCACTCATGGTCACTTTTATAGTGCTGCCCAACTGAGAGACCCAGCCGCTGGCACCCTGACCCGATATCTCACATTATCCTGACATCGAGCTAACCAGTCCTTGCCCTATCTTAGTAATGCCGAGTGCCAGGCTAGGTAGTGACAAGTATACATTTTTAAGTCATTGGTTTGACTCTGGCGGGCTTCGAACTCCCGACCTACCGCACGGGAACTTGCGCTCTATCGGTTAGGCCATCACGTCCGGTGTGTGTATGTGTGTGTGTGTTGTGTGTGTTTGTGTGTGTGTTTGAATGCGGGATGTGGGATGCGGTGTGTGTGAGTGGTGAATTAGAGGATGGTGAATTAGAGGATGGTGAATGAGTGGGTCTGGTTTGTGTGCGGGTAGGGCTGTGTGGGTGTGAGTGTGCGCGCGTGGATACGTGAGTGGGTGAGCATGTGTGTGTGTGTCCGGCTGTGGGTGTGGTGAGTATGGGAGGGGTAAACCCGTTGTAAAGATACTACTACTATTACTAAACTAAAGCTGCGTTTACACGGGCGAGTTAAAACCCCTTAGGTAGAACCAGTTGCTTAGATCGGTTTACATTTGCCCGTGTAAACACGCCGCTGAGGCGTTTTAGGGCTGAAACATTTCACCTGAAACGTTTCACATATACCACCTCGGGAGGTGGTTTACAGGAACCGTTTTAGAGCACATATTATAGAATTTAGTCTATGAAACTGCTAGCTGTCCACAGATATTTTTTTCATCATATATTTTTAGGGTTTCACTGCCCAGCAGAACTTTTGACCGTTCCAAACCAATACGATACAGTCCATACAGATCTAGGTCGAACCCACTCTCTACTGGCGACGTCGACTAACCGAAACTGGCGCTGGTTCGTATGGACTTGCTCATGCGCAGATATCGATTTCCGCCTTCAAACTCGGTGCGTGTAAACGCGCCACTAAATCGATTCAGGTAAAATGCTTTGCCTAGATCGTTTTACTTTTTGCCCGTGTAGACGCAGCTTAAGATGTCCTCCACCGAATTCAGCGTCATCGGAATGCTTCTGATGGCCCAAGCTGTAATAACAATTTAAATAACTAAATTATTTCATAATAAATTAAATAACCACTAATCTACACCATAATAATTTAAAGTTGCATATTTCGATGGTTTTGAATTTCTGTATTTTTTTCTTAGATAAATATATTAGATCGATCACTAGTATCTACTTTACATTAGTTCAAAGTTACTTTTATTTCAAATGGTAAACTTTTGAGATATTTTGAGTGCAAACATGGAAAATTAGTTTTGGCAAGCTTGCCAAAACTCTGACACCATAGACTTCTGCAGTAACAGGTTTTGTTATATTGACTCGGTATTGCCTTCTACGCAGAAACAAATGCTTAATAAGTGCATCAGTATCTAAGTTAGATATGTAAAATCAAATCTAGATAATTGGTTTGGTTTTGAAAATTTGATATTTCATCAGACTATGCAGCTTTTCCTTCTTACACAGAAACAAATGCTTAATAAGTGCATCAGTATCTAAGTTAGATATGTAAAATCAAATCTAGATAATTGGTTTGGTTTTGAAAATTTGATATTTCATCAGACTATGCAGCTTTAAGTAATAGCCTATTTACACCATGTTACTTTATATACCTACTTATATTTGCATTATTATTTTAAATAACCACTTGATTTACATCATAATAATTTAAATAACCGCATATTTACACCATAATAGTTAGTACTTTATATAACTACTTATCTATGAATTATTATTTTAAATAACTACTTTATTTACATCATAATAATTTAAATAACCACGTATTTACACCATAGTGCTCTATATAACTACTTATCTATACATTATTATTTTTAAACACCACTACTTTACACCATATTAATTAAAATAACCATGTATTTATACCATAGTACCATATTTAGCTATTTACCTGTGCATTATTTTAAACAACCACTATTTTACACCATGATATTTTAAATAACCACGTATTTACACCATAGTGCTTTATATAGCTATTTACCTATGCATTATTTTAAACAACACTATTTTACACCATGATATATTAAGTAACAAGGTATTTACACCATAGTTATTTAAATAACTCCTTGTTTATGCATTATTGTTTAATTAACTACTAATTCAACCAGGCAGGGTAACTGAATGAGTTGAGCGCCTGCCTCCCGCTTTGGTATGGCATGGGACTCGAACCCGGTGTCGCGGTTTTGAATCTTGGGTGCTTTAAAACCTACACTTTTGCCCTGCGCATGCATACAAATCTAACAGCATTTCCGGCAGATTAAGATCGTAGAGTAAACTTCGATTTGATTCAAAATTAATAGAAATACAGAACAATTTGGCATGCAGATGGATGTACACATGCAATGTAATGATATAATGAGTAGCCATAGTTAAGCATTTTGAGCTATGAAACATACAATTCCACGCAAAACAATCAGTCACTTTAAGTTTAAGGCTGATATCCATATCGTCAGACTGGCGATGCATTTGTGACTCCCCAGAAAAAACGTTGCTGATCTTCTGAGCCTCGACTGATCAGAATAAGCCTTATATCAATGGAACGTTATGATCTTGACACGTAATGTAGTATGATTTTTGTAACGATCCATTTAGGTTGTAAATTTTTTTTTAACAAGTCAAAGTTGCTGTATCCACTTCGGCGACTTTATCAAACTGCAGCAGCTGCAGTTTGAAAGCGCCGTTCGATTTTTATGCATGCGCAGGGCGAAAGTGTAGGCTTGAAAGCAGCAGAGTTTTAAAACCCCAACACCGGTTTGAACCCTGGTTGATTCAGACAGATGACTTAACAATTGATCCTTCTCACTACCTACCCTGGTGTTCAACATTATTACTAGGATAGGGCAAGGAATGAGGCAGACCAATTGTCCATGAATAAAAATTGACCCCTGCTTAAAGTTGCATAGTCCGATGAAACATCAAATTTTCAAAACCCAAACACTTAACTAGATTTTATTCTACCTATTTATCTTAGATACTGCTAAAATTATTAAGCATTTGTTGCCACATAGAAGGGCATGGGGAGTCAATGTAATAGAACCTGTTACTGCATAAGCCTATGGCATCAGAGTTTTGGCATGCTTGCCAAAATTAATTTGGCATGTTGTCACTTCAAATATCTCCAAAGTTAGCCATTTAAACTAAAAGTTACTTTAACCTAAAGTAAAGTAGGTTATAATGATCGATTTAATGTATTTATCTCAGAAAATGACAGAAACTCAAAGCCATCGGAATATGCATCTTTAATCAACTAATGTAAGAAAAAACCCTTACACTACAAATACAATACTTCAAATAACTACAAACTTACACAATTTATAAATAACTAGTTATTTAAGCCATAGAATTCTGTTTGCAGAAACTCATGTAAACAGTCCTTCCGGTATCTCTATTTACAGAAGCTTTTTTTCAGGCTTGTGTAAATAGAGACCTATTGACATGAACTCGTATACCTGTCATTTCATTCACACAAACCTCTGCTAACATTATTCTTCCACCCCCCCCCATCTCTGACTGCAGCCATCAGGGGAGGGGGGGGGGCGATTAATTACCATACTACTCCCATTAACTAATTGTTGTTCTTTTCTCTTGAAGATTTATACTGCCTATTAGGGATAAGTCTGAATAGTCTTGTTTTCACCATTAGACGGTTGGTCGATAGAAAGCCCAAGCCTACACTTTTACTGACTCAAGAGATTTTTAACCTCCCACACCACATACATACGGTATGAGAGCAACTGGCATTTGATGATGCTGTAAGTTATGCACAGCAGTGAAAATCCAAATTGGCAGAGGTGATGGCATGGGAAATCGAACCACCAACCTTCAGATTAGGAGTCTGACCTAGAGAAAAGTCAGACACTCTAACCATTCTGCCACAGAGAACACCACAATGTAAACTGATGTAAATAACTAATGTAAAACAATAAGTGACCTTAGACTTCTTAAGGGCAACAGGACTATACCACCTTATATAGTTCATTAAAACAATTTTCACCAATTCAGGAAGAACAATCACTTCAACTTGTATCTAGAATTTGACCTGGTCTCAATTTTTGTGTCATTGTGAGCTTTTAACTTCAAAAGTGTCTTTCAACACAGAGTTGATTGTGTGCTTTTACATTCTGTGTAAAAGTCATGGCTCAGTAATAATATGACAGAATAGGATTTGAACACTTCTTGCAGTGATTATGGCCTTTGTTTCCGATATGGCGCTAAGCCATCACCACTAACTAACTAATCTGATTACCTACGACCATGTGTAAAAATATACGCATTTTCAGTTAGGAATTATATATTGGCAGAGAGCATTATTATTCTTAGGCGATGGAGTGGGGACAAGGTTATGTAATCTATGAGCAGTAATACCCCACTCCCATTATGACATGATATAAGCTATGTGAACTATATGTTCATACATGATGCCTGAGATTATTAAGAGATGTTTCTATATAAGAGACAGTACATGACTGTTGAAATGTTTCTCTATGCATCTGTCATGGGGGTGATGAAAATGGGAAATATTGCACCTAGAGCGGGACTCGAACCCACATCTCTTTGCATTCTGGGCCAGTGTGCTAACTATTAAACCACCTAGGCTCCCTGATATCACCACACTACCCACACCTACCTGTGTATGTGGTTACTTGCCTGAGAGGTGAGTGCAGGCCACTACACTAGTCCCCCTGGAATTGTAAGTCTTTTAATGCTTACAATTACATACATACAGGCAATGCACTAACACATACATACACAGGGTAGGTTCAACAACTATACAGCGCGTAGCTTGTACATGATCATGGTCACGGCAACCAGTGTCATGGGGGTGATAAAAATGGGAAATATTGCACCTAGAGCGGGATTCGAACCCACATCTTTTTGCATTCCGGGCCAGTGTGCTAACCATTACACCACTTAGGCTCCCTGATATCACCACACTACCCACGCCTACCTGTCTATGTGGTTACTTGCCTGAGAGGTCAGTGCAGGCCACTACACATCCATAAAGAGTGCAATTGGAGACAAGGACATTTTAATATGGATCTATTTGTAACTGTCTGCAGCTACCTGTCCCTACAAGACCGGTGGGCAAGCACACCAGCCTAATCTGCATATTCACACGGACCCCACCTGCAGCTGGGTTGAGTGACAGCCACCACTACTGGGGGGTGTCATCCACCCAGGCGCTCGGCAGTATTAGGATAGGGCAAGGAACAGTGGAATGAGGAAGACCAATCCTCCGCGATTGAAATTTCCCCTGCTTAAACAAATAATGTACCAACAACAAAAATGCAAACTTTGGAGATATGTGAAGTGAAAAGATGTAAAATAATGTTGGTGTGCACATTTCTCATTGGACCATGGAGATTCAAACCTGGAAGGGTCCATGTGCTCAGCATTACCAGGAGCCAGCCATTGTTCTATCCTAACAATGCCGAGCATCAGGAGAGGTAGTGACATTTACCAAGTTAACGCGGTTTGACACCACCAGGAATCGAACATAGAACCTGCCGCGTAGTAATGGAGTAGTTCCTCATTCCGGCTGTGCATGCACTGAAAACGGCGCCGAGAGCAAAGCAAAGGCATCCGGCCATTGAGTTTGCCAATATGCGTAGGGCAAAACTTGGATTTTATTCAAAATTAATAGGAATACAGAAGAATTTGCCAGAGACATGGATGCATGCATCCAATATAATAATATAATCAATATGTTTAACTTTAAGACACAATTCTCCATAATTAAGCATTTTGACTAACAAACATACAATTTCGGTCACTTTACAGGCTGATGTTTACATCACCATTAATAATTCTTGTTCTAAATATTAAAATATCAAATGTGTCAACAAAAACTTGCTTCAAAGAAATATATAACCAATGTCTGATTAACCCTACCCATTTCCTAGCCCAACAAATGTTATTAACAATAAGATATAAATAAAAACATGAATAAAATAAGTAAGACTGACTCTGGCTATGGTTCTAACACCAGTCTGAGTGCCCAGATTTGTCTCAATCTAAATGCAGATAGTATAATATGTGCTGATTATATTAATGTAAATGCAATGCTAGATAAAAGATTAACATCTTAATTTATTATATATATTTTTTTAGTTGGTATTCTATGTTTCAAACAAGAGCTGAGATGAGCTGAAACTAGCACATTTCATAGCCGCACCCAGTGTCTTAGCATGTGCCCTGTGCTTCGCGAGGGTTTGTTTCTCTTCCACGCATCCCACAATGCACCGCGCGGCTGGAATATCTCGTCTATCTCGACGCCCACACTGCACCGCTGGTCCACCGCGTGCGGTCAAGTAGAGTGAGTGATGACTTAATGTTTCACTGACAAACAAAGGCCTTCTTCATGGCAACAAACAACAACTCTCAAACCATTTCGCTCAATTTAAATGCCATAAAAACGGAAGCGGCCCAAATGTGTTGACGTGTACTGAAATGACGTGTGTTTTGATCGTCTTTAGACATGCAATGCGATAAGAGCATTTTAAATCTAAAAAGTAAGGTGTTCTCTGTGGCGGAGTGGTTAGAGTGTCTGACTTTTTTCTAGGTCAGACTCCTAATCTGAGGGTCGGCGGTTTGATTCCCCGTGCCCCCAGCTCTGCCAATTTGGATTTCCACCGCTGTGTATAACTTACAGCGTCATCAAAGGCCGGTTGCTCTCATACCATGTCTATGTGGTGTGGGAGGTTAAAAATCCCTTGGTTCGGTAAAAGTGTAGGCTCGGGCTTTCTATCGACCTGGGGCCATATGCAGGAGTCGGTGATGGCGGCTTTTGGTGTTACAGCCTATTACCGGGTAGCTATCACTGACGTCAGGAACTGTATGCACAGGAGCGCGTAACACTTTCATTATAGCTAAACGTGAATTTATTTATAGATTTGGGAAATCCCTCTGGGTTTGTAGCCATATATTAGGCTCAAATATATTAAATACGATGATATTTAACAGAATTAGCTACCCAATAAGTGAAATTTGATCAATTTAACCCTAAATTCGAAGCGTTATTAAGGCTACCGCCGCATTGGCGGCGATATTAACATTTATATTTTCGAATCGACGAACGTACAGTAAACAAACTGCCGCCGCCGCCAGTATGGAAAGCAACGTCGATGCACCGGCGCCGGCGATTTGTTTACTTTACGTTCGTCGATTCGATTTGACAATATGAATAACGCCGCCAATACGGCGGCAGCGTTAATATTGCTTCAGATTTAGGGTTAATTTGATCAAATTTCACTTATTGCGTATGTAATTCTGTTAAATATGACAGCATTGAATAGATTTGGGCATCATCGATACCTAACAGTAGTAACACCAATCTTAAACCACCTCTCGATCACGTGTAGCGTAACCCCGTTTAAGCTTATGGTGATAGGCCTAACACTGACCCTTGCATGCCACTTGTTCGCCGCTAAACGGTGATACCCGCCAAACACCGTTTTGGCTCGCTATCACCGACTCCTGCATATGGCCCCAGCAGTGGAATGAGGAAGACCAGTCGTCTATGACTGAAATTTCCCCTGCTTAAACAACTAATGGACCCCAAAAAAAAAAAATGTCAGCAACACGCCACATCAGTTCTGCGGTGTCAAAATATAACTAGGTGAGGATTTTTGTTGGAGTTTTATGTCTTAGCACCATCTAAGATTATATCGGGATGGGTACCTACAGACCTACAGACTTGTGATAGTGCGTGCTCATGGCGACTTTATGGTGGGATACCGGATAAGCGGCACCATGTCCCGATATCCTACTGAGTCTGTTTTGTTTAGTTTGTTGTTATTTTACATCCTAGCAACATCTAGGGTCATATCAGGATGGGCACCGACTTGCGAAATTGCACACTCATGGAGACTTTATAATGCTGCCCCACTGGGAGAGCAAGCCGCCAGCACCATGATCGGATATCCGACACAGTACATTATCCTGATACTGTGCAAACCAGTTCTTGTCATATCCTATTAATGCCGAGTGCCAGGCTAGGTAGCGACAAGTATCAATTCTGTAAGTCATCGGTTTGACTCGGCTGGGATTTGAACCTTCCGCATGGGTGGCCTGCGCTTTACCGATTAGGCCATCGCGTCCGGTAATCGTACCGAGTCAGATACCGAGCAAACCGGTCCTTTGTCCTATCCTATTAATGCTGGGTTCCAGGTCAGTTAGTGATAAGTACCGCTTTTATAAGTCACTAGTTTGACTTAGTCAGGGTTTAAAACTCACGACCTTCCGCGTTGGAGGAGAGCCAGTGCTGTTACCAATTCGGCCATCCTGTCCTCTTCGGCTTATGCAGCAGATCGATATGAGATCAGATCATCAAATGAGGTGGCGCGTCGTGGAACAGACACTGTGCATGCGAATGGAATTTAAGAGTTCAGGTGCAAAAATTGGCAGACGACATTTGGGCTGGAATGAAACCATGGCTAACAGGTTTGAGTTGAGGGTGCCATCATTCCCCCGTGCTGGTAGATCGTGGGGTCGTGGGATCGAACCCTGGTCGAGTCAAACCAATGGCTTAAAAATTGATACTTGTCACTTCCTAGCCAGGCGCTCGGCATTATTAGGACAGGGCAAGGACTGGTGTGCTCAGTGTCAGGATAATGTGACTGAGTGGGATACCAGGTCATGGTGCTGGCGGCCTGGTTTCTCAGTGGGAGAGCACTATAAAGTCGCTATGAGTGCGCACTGTCACAAGTAGGTACCCGCCCTGATATGACCCTAGATGTTGCTAGGACGTAAAACAACAACAAACAAACAAACATCATTCCTATAATCAAATCCGTTTCTTTGAATCGCAGAAACTGACACGTCTCCTATATAATGCGCTCCCCAATTTGAAATTGATAGACGTTAACTGGAAAGCACAGCAGCAAATTCCATTTGACAGAAAACAGCTAAAATGGATTTGTTGTTGGTTTTCGCATCTGAACGCTTCAATTATATATGCTGCTTGGTCCACATGGAGTAGAGTATAAACTGCTTTGGTCCGCGATTCGCAA
This sequence comes from Branchipolynoe longqiensis, assembly GCA_030323885.1. Lineage (NCBI taxonomy): Eukaryota > Metazoa > Annelida > Polychaeta > Phyllodocida > Polynoidae > Branchipolynoe > Branchipolynoe longqiensis. Next base: position 33,443,127 of record CM059193.1, read on the forward strand.
TCGATGCAGTTGCTTACAGTTACAGGCAAGTTGTCGCACGTTGGACAGGAAGAGCGGATAGGTTACGTAAAGACTGTCTCACTTTGCTTGATGATTCGTCTAAGAACCTTTTGGTCAGCCACCAGATGCTCCTAAGACGTAAATCCCCACAATTTGTCATTTAAATTAAAGTTGATTAGTGTGATGTTTTTCAGTTTTTGTTATTTTCTGAGATAAATCCATTACAATTTAGATTGATCAGTATAAGCTACCTTGCTTCACTTTGAAGTAATTTTTTATTTTAAATGGCAAACTTTTGAGATATTTGAAGTCCAAACATGCAAAATTAGTTTTTGCAAGCATGCCAAGGCTCTGACACCATAGGCTTCTCAAGTAACATATTCTATTAAATTGACTTAGTATTCCCTTGTATGTGGTGACAAATGCTTAATAAGTGCACCAGTATATCAGTTAGATATGTAGAATCAAATCTAGATAATTGTTACGGTTTTGAAAATTTGATGTTTTCAATGGAGGCCTGCATTCACGAGGCCTGCATTCGCTAACGATCGATTGGCGACGTCAAAACATCCTCCTTGCACCCTCCTTACACCCTGATTGAGTGCTGTCGTCGTGAGGATGCCAACCTCCCGGCGTCCATTTCGGGAATTTTGGACGCAAGGAGGTTGCTGCTGCTGCTGCATGTGCAACCTTCTTGCGCCCTGTTCCGGTGGCGCCATTCAAAATGGTTGGCGCCCTGGCCCTGCCCTGGTGCCACCCTGGCGCCGCCCTGGTGCCACCTTGGCGCCGCCCTGGGTTGGCGAGTTGCCGGCGATCTGGCGCCAAAATATGCAATGCCGCACTGATTTCTTTTTTTTTTAGGTAGGCACTATGGCGCCGCCCTGGTGCCGCCCTGGCACCGCCCTGATGCTGCCCTGGTGCCGCTTCGGCCCTGATACGGTGACAGCCGGCACCGCACTGGGGCTGCCCTGGGGCCACCCTGGGGCCGATCTGGCGCCGATCTGGCGCCGATCTGGCACCGATCCGGCACCGATCTGGCGCCACCCTGGCGCCGACCACGTAATTGAATCAATGTATCGAATGGGACGCTGGGAGGTTGGCGACCTTTTGGGCCTAAGGAGGTTGGCGGCGAACGCTGTCTCAAATGTGACTGGGGTATGTAATGCCGATATCTGTGCCAGAGTTGATGGTGGGGAGGGGTTTTTGATTGATTGGTGGTTTCTTTACGCCGTGTCGGCAGCATAGGCCATATTCACGGCGGTGGGGAGGGGGGCGGTGCTTAGAATTGTCCCCGATTCATAATCGATATGATTGCTAACATACAAGTTATCGCATGGTGTGAGGCGGTCTTTAGGTGCTGGTGCCTGGGCTTCCCATAACTGCTGATGGGAGCTGCATCCGGGCACTTGTTGTGTACTGGGCATGCGCGAATGACGTCACATGGAGTAGGTGGGTGGGTGGTGAATGAGTGAGTGGATGGGTAAATTTGTGGATAAGTGAGTGTGAATAGTGGGTGTGAATGAGGGAGTGGTGTCTGTGTGGGTGAGTGGGTAAATGGGTTGGATGGAGAAATGGGTGTGTGAATGGGTGGGTGGGCGGTGATTGTGGGTGGGTGGGTGAGTGGGTAGGTGGTTGAGGGTGGTGGGGGTGGTGGGAATGCCGGTGGGTGGTTGAGTGGACGATTGAGTGGATGAGTGGATGAGTGGATGAGTGGGTGAGTGGATGAGTGGATGAGTGGATGAGTGGATGAGTGGGTGAGTGGGTGAGTGGGTGGATGAGTGGACGATTGAATGGTGAGTGGATGAGTGGATGAGTGGATGAGTGGATGAGTGGATGAGTAGATGAGTGGGTGGATGAGTGGAGAATTGAATGGTGAGTGGATGAGTGGATGAGTGGATGAGTGGATGAGTGGATGAGTGGATGAGTGGATGAGTGGGTGAGTAGATGAGTGGGTGGATGAGTGGACGATTGAATGATGAGTGGATGAGTGGATGAGTGGATGAGTGGATGAGTGGATGAGTGGGTGAGTAGATGAGTGGGTGGATGCGTGAATGAATGGGTGGGTGGATGAGCGGGTGGCTGAGTGGGTAGTTGCGATTCGGCCACTGCGTCCAGAGCACACCAATGGAAGCCAAGTACAAGACACCATTGCTACAAAACTAGATCAAATGGCCATTTGTCATGGCTCTGGGGCCAAATGTATGAACAACTTTTTATCGGCTCAGGTGTTAAGGGTGGTGGGCGGGTTAGCTAATGTCGGTGTTGGTATATTTGTCATGGGAAATGTATGTGGCCAAAGCGCAGCTTGGTTAGCTAACCGATGCGTTATTTATAGATTTGGGAAATCCCTCTGTGCCTGTTTACATTCATCGATTCAACAATATGAATAACGCCGCCAATGCGGCGGCAGTGTTAATATCGCTTCGAATTTAGGGTTAATTTCATTCAATTTCACTTATTGCGTATGTAATTCTGTTAAATATGATAGCATTGAATAGATTTGGGCCTAAAATATTGCTGCCGGCGTTCTGCCAGTATGGATATCGACGTTGCGGCGGCGGCGATGTTTAGTTGACAATCGACAGTATGGAATTCGACGTCGCTGCGGCGGCTGTTTACATTCGTCGATTCGACAATATGAATAACGCCGCCAATGTGGCGGCAGCGTTGATATCACTTCGAATTTAGGGTCAATTTCATGAAATTTCACTTATTGCGTATGTAATTCAGTTAAATATGGTCGCATTGAATAGATTTGGGCGTAATCGGTCCCTAACACCAATGTTAAACCTGCTATAAGTTGGGGTTAGTGTAAGCGACGTTAACTCTCGAGGCGTTTGCTTAACCTGGGCACATACATTGCCACTTTTGGCCGCTAACCCGGGAAATCCGCGTGAATGTCCTGAGAGGCAATGTCTCAGAGACATAAGAATTGATACTTCCTACTCCTAGCCAGGCGCTCGGCATTATCATGACATGGCAAGGACTGGTTGGCTGAGTGTCAGGATAATGTGACTGAGTGGGATATCAGGTGCTGGTGCTGGTGCCCTGGTATCCCAGTGGGGTAGGACTATAAAGTCACCATGAGTGCGCGCTGTCACAACAAGTCCGCACGAGTCCTGATATCACCTAAGATGTTCCGATGACATAAAACCCAAACGAACAAACACCATGAAATGGCATCCCACACAGACACGTTATCCTAACACTGAGCCAACCAGTTCTTATCATATCTTAGTGATGTCGAGCACCAGACAAGGTAGCAACAAGTATTCATTTGGAAGTCTTTGGTTTTGAGCAGATCATTCAATAGTGCTTGGACTGGGTTTCATTGATGAAAGAGAAAACAATTCTAAGTTGGTGAAAGCGGAAAATTAAAGCGTTCCAAAAAAGAAAAGTTTGGTTTATTTAACAACACCTCTAGAGCGCATTGATTTTTATCATCGGCTATTGGACGTCAAACATCTGGTCATTCTGACATATTTCTTTGTAGGAAACCCGCTGCCGCCATATTACTTTATTAGCTACTCTTTCCGAAAAGCAGCAAGGTGTCTTTTATATGCACTTTCCCACAGACAGGACAGCACATACCACAGCCTTTGATGAACCAGTTCTGGACCACTGGTTGGAATGGAAAATAGCCCAAACTACAAATGGGTCCACTGACCAGGATCGATCGGATGACCCACACCTTCACAGGTGGATACTGTACTGCTCCTGCATTGTTTCCAATGCAGCCTTTAGCTGGCCCGGCCATCGGCATATACACCACCACCCGGCCATTAAATACATCCCATAATAGTTTGGGAACGATTGCAAATAAGGCAGTCCAGATGGCACGGCTGGATTGGTAAGAACACTGGCTGGCTTCCAGTGCGGGAAGTCATGGGTTCGAAACGCAACTGAATCAAACCAGTGACTTACAAAACTGGTACCTGTCGCCACCTAGCCTGGTGATCAGCATTAATAGGATATGGCAAGGATTGGCTTGCTCAGTATCAGGATAATGTGACTGAGTGGGATATCAGGTCATGGTGTCGGCAGTTCAGTCTCCCAGGGGTGTAGCATCATAAAGTTACCATCAGTGCGCTATGTCGCAAGTCGATAAGTACCCATCCTGATATGACGTTAGATGTTGGTAGGACGTAAAACCCGAACAAACAAACGGTAAATGAAGGGCTGAATGAAATGGTAGAGCATTATATTGCTTCTCTTGCTACCACCATTCAGACCGCCTCTCACCTCGTCCTCACCTGGTTGCTCTACACCAACCCCATACACCCCATACAGCCCATACACCCCATACACCCCATACACCCCATACACCCCATACACCCCATACACCCCATACACCCCATACACCCCCGCCCCACACACACACACCCTCACTCCCAACCCCATACGCACCTTAACCACTGTCTCTAATCATGATTGACATGGATTTGAATAATTCAGCGCTATTATTGGAAAACTTCAAAAAGAGGCTGACCCACTTCCACCCCATTGGGTCACGTGACCCCCGTGCACATACACACACACTCTCCAGCCATGTCGCTCTCCAACCGGAGGAACAGAGGTAAGCGTGGATGGTGTGAGTAAAGGCTCAGTCACACATCACCGGATTGGGGAAATGGAAAGAAACCGAACAAAGTCTGTTGATATCCGGCAAAGTTTGGTTTGTGTCCGTTACATATCCATTGATATCCGTTGATATCCGTTGATATCCATTGATATCTGGCCCAATCCGTTACAAGTTTTGAGCATGCACAAAACTTGGAATGGATGCCGCCGGATTGAAGTCTACGGTTCTTGTCCGATTTGAGTTTGTTTAGTCCGCTTATCGTCCGTTGGCTATCCGTTCATGTATGTTTCATGTCCGTTTAATGTTTGTTTCTTCCGGTGGACTTTGACCCGATATTGCAACATTTTTACACACTTTAATACATTTTGATACTTATCACACCCGAACACCTCCGGAATAGAAAATTCTGTCCATTGCTCAATCTGGCATAGTGTGACAGCCACTTTAGGATGGTGTGGGGGTAGAGTGAGGGCAGGATTTCTGACTTAATTCGGTTGCCAACGAGGCGAGGTGTGTATTTTGTTTACTGGACGGGTAAGGTGTGGTGGGTTTGTGATGCAAGTGTGGATGGGGATATGTGGTAGTGAAGTGTGGTTGTGGTTATGAGTTATGGTTGTGTGTGAAGGTGAGGTATGGTTGTGGATTTATGGCGTACGGTGTGATAGTGTGCAGTGTGATTATGGTGGTGGTGTGGTGGAGTTGTGGTGTTGTAGTGTTGGGGTGTGGTGGCCTCGTGGTGTGGTGGCGTTGTGTTGTTGTGGTGTTATAGTGTTTGCATGTGGTGGTGTGCTGTGGTAGTGTGGCAGTGTAGCGATGTTGTGGTGTCATCGTTTTGTGATATGGTGATAGTGATAGGGTGAGTGGTCGTGTGGCGTTATGGTAGTTTGACAGTGTGGTCGTGTGGCAGTAGGTGTTGTGGCAGTATGGCAGTGTGGTGGCGTGGCAGTGTGGTGGCGTGGCAGTGTGGTGGTATGGCAGTGTGGTGGCGTGGCAGTGTAGTCGTATGGCAGTGTGGTGGTGTGGCAGTGTGGTGGCATGGCAGTGTGGTGGTATGGCAGTGTGGTGGCGTGGCAGTGTGGCAGTGTGGTGGTGTGGCAGTGTGGTGGTGTGGCAGTGTGGTGGTGTTGCAGTGTGGTGGTGTGGCAGTGTGGTGGTGTGCAGTGTGGCAGTGTGGCAGTGTTGCAGTGTGGCAGTGTGGTGGTGTGGCAGTGTGGCAGTGTGGTGGTGTGGCAGTGTGGTGATGTGGCAGGCAGTGTGTCATTTGTTTTGTGATATGGTGATACTGATAAGGTGAGTGGTCGTGTGGCCTTATGGTAGTTTGACAGTGTGGTGGTGTGGCAGTAGGTGTTGTGGCATAATGCAGTGTGGTGGTGTGGCAGTGTGGTGGTGTGGCAGTGTGTGGTGTGGCAGTGTGGTGGCGTGGCAGTGTGGTGGTGTGGTGGTGTGGCAGTGTGGCAATGTGGTGGTGTGGCAGTGTGGTGGTGTGGCAGTGTGGTGGTGTGGCAGTGTGTTTGTAGGGCAGGCAGTGTGGCAATCTGGTGGTGTGGCAGTGTGGTGGTGTGGCAGGCAGTGTGGCAGTGTGGTGGTGTGGCAGGCAGTGTGATGGTGTAGGGGTGAGGCAGTGTGGCGGTGTGACGGTGTGGTGGTGTGGTGGTGTGGCAGTGAGGTGGTGTGGTGGTGTTGTGGTGTGAAGTGCGGTGGTGTGGCGGACAGTGTGGTGGTGTAGTGGTGTGGCAGTGTGGTGGTGTGGCATTGTGGCGGTGTGGCAGTGTGGTGGTGTGGCAGTGTGGTGGTGTGGCAATGTGGTGGTGTAGCAGTGTGGTAGTGTGGCGATCTGGCAGTGTGGCAGTGTTGTGGTGTGGCAGTGTGGCGGTGTATTTGGTGCGTGGCCTTATTAGGGCATGGAAGGACCTAATTTATTCAGCATCAGGAAAATATGCTGAGTGGTATATCGAGTCATGGTTCAGTTTTCCAATAAGACAGTGATATAAAGTCATAATCAGTCCGTGTTTTCACAAGTTGATACTCGTCCCGATATGACGTTAAATATTGCTAGGAGGGAAAAGCCCAACAAACAAACAGACCTGTATAAATAGCTCTGATTGTCGATTGTTGATTGATTGATTTGTTGTTGTTTTACATCCTAGCAACATCTAAGGTCATATCAGGACGGGTACCGACTTGTGACATTGCACACTCATGGTGACTTTATAGTGCTGGCCCATTGGAAGACCAGGCCGCCAGCACCATGACCTGCTATCCCACTCAGTCACATTATCCTGACACTGAGCCAACCAGTCCTTGCCCTATCCTAATAATGCTGAGTGCCAGGGTAGGAAGTAACAAGTATCAATTTTTAAGTCATTGGTTTGACTCGACCGGGTTTCAAACCCACGACCCCACGATCTACCAACACGGGAGATGGACACTATAACTCATTCGGCCATCCCATCATTAACTCTAAAAGCCAACAGCTAAGTGCTTTGGCACTGAAAAAAGAACCTGTTCCAAACAATATAATATTTAAATAAAATAATGTATCCTAATTATTGCATTAAGCAAAAGCTTAACAATAATTATAATTGAACATTTGCTATTCTGTGTTTTGGGGTCATTTTTTTTTTTAGGGGAGTCGAGGAGGTGGTCGATAATACAACAATGTGCGATGGTCATGGTTCCTGGCCTAGCAATATGGCGGTTGGCGCCATCTGTGGAGTAGGCCGGGAACCATGATGAAGACTGTGGTGTGGCGCTGAGGAGCAGAAATGGAGCCAGCGAACCCAGCACAGAAAACTTGTTGGAGTTTTACGTCCTGGCAACATCTATGGTCATATCAGGACAGGTACCGACTTGTTATGGTGCGCACTTATGGTGACTTTATAGTGCTGTTCCACTGGGAGACCAGGCCATTAGCACCATGACCTGATATCCCACTCAGTCACATTATCCTGACACTGAACCAGCCAGTCCTTGCCATATCCTAATAATGCCAAGCACCTGGCTAGGAAGTGACAAGTATCAATTTTTAAATAGTTCATTTGACTCAACCAGGTTTTGAACCCGTGGGTTCGAATCCCAGGTTCTACCAAAACGGGGGACGGACACTCAACTCATGAGGCCATACCGTTTGGTAGTTAGATATTTGGATGCGTGTGTGTTGGGGGTGGGGGGGTTTCAAAACTCGAGTACCTGACTTTAAGCATCATAATCCGATGAAAACATCAACATTTCTAGACTACAACACTTTCCTACATTGTATCATACCTATCCTATTAGATACAGGTGCACTGGTTAAGCATTATGGAGCAGGATGTAGCTCAGGCGGTAGTGTGTCCACATGTGAAGGTATGGATCATCTGATTGATCCTGCTCAGAGGACCCATTTGCACTTTGGGCTATTTTCCGTTCCAACCAGTGGGCCACAACTGGTTCATCAAAGGCTGTGGTATGTGCTGTCCTGTCTGTGGGAAAGTGCATATAAAAGACCCCTTGCTGCTTATCGGAAAAAGTAGCCTATGTTGTGGCAGCCGGTTTCTTCTAAAAATTATATACGATTGACCATATGTTTGACGTCCAATAGCCGATGATAAAAATCAATGTGCTCTAGAGGCATAGTTAAATAAAGCAAACTTTCTTTTTTCGTTAAGCATTATTACCTGAATATTAAGTCAATTTAATAGAACCTGACATTGTTGAAGCCAATAATGTCCTGCATTTTGGTGCATACACCAACATTAATTTGGCATGTTTTCACATCTATATCTCAAAAGTTAAGCACTTAAGATAAACTTTACTTTTAACTAAAATGAAGTAGATTATCATTAAGCACCAGCCTAATGTATGTATTTTATAAAGACCTGGCAGAAACTCAAAAATATGGGATCATGCAAAATTAAGAAACCTGATATTGTTTGTTGTTTTTGGGGAGTTTTCAGTCGCGTTGCCGCGCTGAAGCCTGATATTGGCGTTGAATACCCCCCCCCCCCTAAAGAGTGACGTAATTTATGCATCGGCCCATTCCGCCTGGTGTTTCCCTACGCAGAAGGGCCCGGGTACCAGGGGCCATATGCAGGAGTAGGTGTTACCGAGCCAAAACGCGTTTAGAGGGGATTTCTGGTTTAGCGCCAAAAAGTCGGTATGCACGAGTCAGTGATAGAGCTAACACCGTGCGTTTAAGGTCCGCGACACTAACCCCGTTTCATATGACGTTTAAGGGCAGTGTTAGCGTAAGGTTGTGACCAAATCTACTCAAAGCTATCATATTTAACAGAATTAAATACGCAATAAGTGAAATTTGATCAATTTAACCATAAAAGCGAACCCATATTAATGCTACCGCCGCATTGACAGCGTTATTCATATTGTCGAATCGACGAATGTAAAGTAAACAAATCGCCGCCGCCACCACCGCCGCGTCGACGTCGACATCCATACTGGCCGACGTCGATGTATTAGGCCCAAATCTATTCAATGCTATCGTATTTAACAGAATTAAATACGCAATAAGTGAAATTTGATCAATTTAACCATACAAGCGAACCCATATTAACGCTACCGCCTCATTGGCAGAGTTATTCATATTGTCGAATCGACGAATGCAAACAAAACAAATCGCCGCCGCAGTGCTGGCTGGTGACCGGCGGTGGTAGATACCGATTAGGTGGTGCTCGCCGGGAACCGGCTGCAGGGGATTCACGTTTAGCTAACACACACCGTTTAGGCGCTCCTGCATACGGCGTGACCTACTTCGCGCGGGCGGTAATAGCTAAACGCGTTTACCAGCTAACACCAACCGACACTATCACCGACTCCTGCATATGGCCCCAGACTGCTAGACCCTCTCTGCACCGGATGACACCAGGGGGCGCGGTGGGGAAGGCCCCAGTTGGCTCACCACGCCAACGTCACAGACGGACTTCGTTTATTACATCATAAACGTTGTGCCCGGGTGGGTGGAGGTGGAGCAGGGCGGCGCAGCGAGTGTAGAGGGGCAGCCCAGCGAGTGTAGGGGGGCGGCCCGGCGGGTGTGGAGGGCGGCCCAGCGAGTGTAGGGAGCGGCCCGGCGGATGTAGGGGGGCGGCCCAGCAAGTGTAGGGGGGCGGCCCGGCGAATATAGAGCACGGCCCAGCGAGTGTAGGGGGGCGGCCCGGCGGGTGTAGGGAGCGGCCCGGCGGGTGTAGGGAGCGGCCCGGGGGGTGTAGGGAGCGGCCCGGCGGTAGGGAGCGGCCCGGCGGATGTAGGGGGGCGGCCCAGCGGGTGTAGGGGCGGGCAGGTGGTTGTAGAGGGCGCCCGGTTGGGTGTAGGAGGCGGCCGCGGCGGGTGTCGGGGGGCGGCCGGCGGGTGTAGGGTGGTTGTAGGGGCTGGCAGTGGTGTAGAGGCGGCCCAGTGGGTGTAGGGGGCGGCCATGTAGGTGTAGGGGAGGGGGGGGGGGGGGCCGGCGCATGTAGGGGCGGCCCGGCGGGTGTCGGAGGGCAGCCTGCAGCGAGTAGGGGGCGGCCGGCGGGTGTGGGGAGGCGGCCCGGTGGGTGAAGGGGGGGGGGCCGGCGGATGTAGGGGGTGGCCCAGGGGTGTAGGCGGGCGCCAGGTGGTGTAGGGGGCGTCTCGGCGGATGTAGGGGGTGGGCTGGCGGCGGGTGTAGGGGAAGGGGCCCGGCGGGTGTAGTGGGGGGGGGTGCGGCGGGTGTAGTGAGCCGGTCCGGCGGGTGTAGGAGGGCGGCCAGGTGGTGTAGGGTGCGGCTCGGCGGATGTAGGGGAGGGGGCCCGGCGGGTGTAGGGAGTGCCCGGCGGGTGTAGGGGGGGGGGGGCTGGCGGATGTAGGGGGTCGGCCGGTGGGTGTAGGGGGGCGGCCCGCAGATGTAGGGGGCGGTGCGGCGGGTGTAGGGGGGCGGTCCGGCGGGTGTAGGGGGGCGGTCCGGCGGGTGTAGGGGGGCGGTCCGGCGGATATAGGGGGGTGGCCCGGTGGGTGTCTGGGGGAGGCCCGGTGGCCGTCAGCTGGCGGGCGGGCGGAGGCACACGGCCGGGTGCCTTCTGTGTTTGAAATGTCGAGGTGAGGTTCAGGTAAAGACAGACATCATGTGGATGATTAAACCGGGGGTTGGTGCGGATGGTGTACGTGGGTAGTTGGTTCGTACCCCTTCATGCTTAAAAACCAATATCATTATCATACAATAAACTTTAGTTTGTGAGTCGATTGGGGTACAGGAATGCGACTCCAGGGGCGCCACAAGTCCGTAACGGGTTGTGGGTGAAATGGGAACTATATAATAAATATGGTGCCACCTTTGTTTTATTTATATTTATAAAGAATTTCATAGCACATCTATATATATATAATATAATATAATATATATATATATATATATAAAAAAAATTCCAGTGCGCGAGTGACAGTATTCGCGGCACGGGGGGGGGGGGGGCGCCAGCTGTCCCACCCAGGGGAGGGGCCACCCATAAAGTAGTACACAGAATCAGGGTGGCCAGTAGGGGATATTCCCTTATGCGCCTTTATACTCGCATACGTTTTATACATCACACATATATATAAATATTAGATTTTTTTTAAACCTGGAGATCTGGAGTCAGTTAGTTGACAGGAATTTATCCAGGAGGGGGCGATGGTACAGACAGTGGGAACGGAACAAGTGCAGTGAAATAGCAACATCTAAGGTCATATTAGGACGGGTACAGACTTATGACCTATAGTCCTGCCCTACTGGGAGACCAGGCCACCAGCACCTGAAATCACACTCAGTCACATTATCCTTGCCCTATCCTAATAATGCCGAGTGCCTGGCTAGGAAGTGACAAGTATAAATTTTGTAAGTCATTTGTTTGACTCGACCGGGAATTGAACTCCCGACCTTCTGCACCAGAGACTTACACTCTACCGATTCGGTCACTGTGTCTGATATAGACCCCTTTCAATGTTGATAAACATTGTGTATGCACGCGCACATTGGCTGCAGAACAAAGGTACACGGCCATTGAGTTTGCCGATGCGTGCAGTACAAAACGTCAATTTTATTTAAATTATTAGAAATAAAGAACAATAAAGACATGAATTTACTATAATATGTTTGTTGAATATGTTATCTCTCTGTGTGCCGATCGGTTTGTTTCTAGGTGGTGCAGTTTTAGAGATATTTTACTTTTTCTGTATGAAGATGGTGCACGGCCATTGAGTTTGACGATACGGGCAGTGCAAAACATCAATTTTATTAAAAATTAATAGAAATATAGAACACTAAGCATATAAATTTAATATAACCTGTTTCTTAAATATTTGATCTGTTTGCATGCCAAGCGGTTTGTTTCTAAGTTGTGCAGTTTTAGAGATATTTCACATTTTCTGTATGAAGATTGCTCACAGCCATTGAGTTTGCAGTGTGACCGTTATGTTGTCCTGCAGCCAAGCTGTGCGTGCACATACCTAATTACCTATGATGACGTCATATGGAATAGATCTATTTTGTATATCCTCCCCCCCCCCCCCAATCTGTTCCGGGTATCTAGGTCATGGCTCATATGAGATAAACACGGTGTGTTAGTGCTGTTACCGGGAATCATAGTGTGCACATATACTTATCCATAACTGGCTAGGCACAGAAGGCTAGCTCTAATTGGTCCAGCAGCCCAACAGGACAGATGGGCTGGTACATGCTTTGTGCTCAGGCCTGGCTCAAGTGATAGCGGAGCCCCACTGGTTTGTCCGCCGAAATAAGAATACCAAGACAGTTACAAAAGTCAATCAGGACACGATTGTCTGCCATCTTAAAAGCTGGGCATTGCAGATACTAAATAATCACCATGTACCTGCTACTGTGTGAGAAACAAAAACATCTTATCACCTCCTACTGTGTGATAAGATTACACCACAACTACAACTGTCCAGCATTGAAAACAAGCCAGAGCACTCGAGCTTACATGCTATGGACAGTATAAACACAGCATTTAATAAAAAGTGAAACAAAAGTGACGAAACGGTCAGGAGGCGATGTAATAATGTGGCGGTTTGGTTTGCTTGTTGTTGTTTTACGTCCTAGCAACATATCATTTCATATCAGGATAGGTACCGACTTGTAACAGTGCACACTCATAGTGCCTTTATACTACTGCCCCACTGGGAGACAAGGTTGCCGGCACCATGACCTGATATCCCACTCAGTCACATTATCCTGACACTAAGCCAACCAGTCCTTGCCCTATCCTAATAATGCCAAGCGCCAGGCTAGGAAGTGACAAGTATAAATTTGTAAGTCATTGGTTTGACTTGACCAGGGTTCGAACCCACGATCCCATGGGTTTGGATCCCCCGATCTCCCAAAACAGGAGACGCATGCTCAACTCATTCAGCCAACCAATCTGGTGTGGTGGCTTGGAGAGTTGGTGAGAAGTAGTGGTTTGGAGATTGATTTTAATACACGTATAATGTTATTAATAATGCATTAGCTCTGACAATCTAGTCCGTCTAAACTAAATAACAGGCCGAATAGGCGTCAGCATGACCCATTTCCCAAAACATTGACTGGATTGCCGGTCATGAGAAGAATCGAGCCCTGTCTCATGTAATCTTCCCAGTTAAAGCCGGATTTAATTTGTGCCCTGTCAGAAGATCTCCAAGAATGGACTGAAGCTGCGACCTGGTGTGTTTACCCGCCCAGAAGTAGGGTGAATGTTCCACTGAATTCTAGCACCATGACCTGATATCCCATTCAGTCACATTATCCTGACACTAAGCCAAAAAGTCCTTGCCCTATCCTAATAATGCCGAGCACCTGGCTAGGAAGCGACACGTATCAATTTTTAAGTCATTTGTTTGAGTCGACTATGGTTCCAACCCATGCGTTCGAATCCCACAATCTACCTAAACGGGAGACGCTCAACTCATTTGGTCACCCCATCTGGTCACCCACCCACCCTGGTATGCACGGGCCTGACCCGTGGCTGGGTGGACACCAACTTTTGTATCTCGGAAGTGACGTACTTTATCGACTGAAATTCTGGCACTTTCAAAAAGATATTGGCAGTCCAAATGGCATGGCAAGCTTTCAGTGCATGAAGTCATGAGTTCGAAACCCAACTGAATCAAACAAATGACTTACGAAACTGGTACCTGTCGCTACCTAGCCTGGTGATCAGCATTAATAATAGGATATGGCAAGGATTGGCTTGCTCAGTATCAGGATAATGGTGAAGACATTTTACCTCGACGAATTGTGATGGTCAGAATATATCAGTTTTGCAATGTTAGAATCTGGATTTGAGATGGAATCGTTGGAACTTAAAGTTGCATAGTCCGATGGTTTTGAATTTCTGTATTTTTTCTTAGATAAATATATTAAATCAATCACTACTACCTACTTTACGTTAGTTCGGAATTACTTTTATTTTAAATGGTAAACTTGTGAGATATTTTGAGTGCAAACATGGAAAATTAGTTTTGGCAAGCCTGCCAAAACTCTAACACCATAGACTTCTGCAGTAACAGGTTCTGTTAAATTGGCTCAGAATTGCCTTCTACGCAGAAACAAATGCTTAATAAGTGCATCAGTATCTAGGTTAGATATGTAAAATCAAACCTTGATAATTGGTTTGGTTTTGAAAATTCGATATTTCATCAGACTATGCAGCTTTAAAGGGGTAGTGACGTAATCAACATAACTGTACTTATTCATCATGATCGTTTGTATATCTTAAAGGTGTATATTCGGTAGGAATTATTTAAAGTTGCATAGTCCGGTGGTTTTGAGTTTCTGTCACCTTCTTAGATAGAAATACTAGGTTGAGTCTTATACTTTATCTGACTTTACTTTGAAGTATTTTTTATTATAAATTGCTAATTTTGGAGATATTTTAAATGAAAACATGCGACTTTTATTACGACATCATAACAATTTACAACCAAGAGATTATGCAACTTTAAGAACAAACACCACTCACTCGAAACAAAATTAATAAAATTTAGTTCAAAGGGACACGAATCAACTTTTTCTAAAGACAACAAAAATAAATATATATACAGTGTGTTGCTGACTTTTGATCGCATCAGCAAATTATAGACAAAATTAATTCCCATTTCGCTAAATTAAGATTGATTTGGCATCCTTTTCTTTGATAATTTGGAGAAAGACAAAAAATAGAAGCGGAAATGATATAATTATAATCAATTTGGGATGAATTGTTGCGGATTTCTGGTAAATAAAAAACCCAATGAAAGAACCTTTTCGGAAACCGAAGTATACCGCTTCGCTATCCGGTGTCTTATTGATTGATTTGGGGTTTACATACTAGTAGCATCTGAGGTCATATCAGGACAGGCACAAACTTGGGACAGCGTGCACTTATACTTGTTTTATAGTGTTGCCAAAATAGATATAGGTCGAGATATTATGCCATCCGCACCATAAGGTGATTTCCCACTCAGTGATATTATCCTGGCACTAGGTTAACCAGTCCTTGTCCTATCCCAGTAATGTCAGTCAGATTTACGTCCTGGCAATATCTAAGGTCATATCAGGACGAGTAGGCCTACTGACTTGTGATAGTGTGCACTCATGGCGACTTTATAGTGCTGTCCCACTGGGAGACCACGCTACCAGCACCATGACATGATATCCCACTCAGTCAGATTATCTTGACACTGAGCCAACCGGTCCGAGCTGTATCCTAATAATGCTGAGTGCTTGGCTAGGAAGCAATAAGTATCAATTTTGTAAGTCATTGGTTTGATTTGACCAGGAACCGAACTTCCGACCTTCCGCTCTACCGACTCAACTACCGCGCCCGGTCCAGGAAATGGAGCGACGAGAATATATTGCTATAAGTTTTTTGGTTTGACTCGATCTCTGCATCACTAACTCCTCCTGCCTTGCAGCCACAGCTTCCTGGGTGCTCACAACACTATACTCAGACCACCATGCAGCTCTCCTCCACACCAAATGCACCCAAAGTCACCCACCCCCCACCATCACCCAGATTCAACCTAAACCATGCAGCTGGGTGACCTTCAACCTTCGTCTAGAAAACTTAATAGATCTGAACCTACCGACCACATGTGATGAGTTCACCACACTCACTTACCAAGCAATGACAGACACCATAAAGCAAACCATCTCCTGTAAACTGGAGATGGCTGCACCACCTCTACTGCAATGTGAAGAGCAAAAAGATTCTACAACAAGCTCCTTTACAAGCTCCGCATGAACCCCAACCGAGCCACTGAGAATCTTGTTAAAATAGACACCAGTTGGGCCAAAGATGTCGAGCTTGCCGAATCGGACAGGAAGTCGAAACTCTGGTGCACCAAAATAAACTCTCACACCACCTCCAGAGAACTCTGGCGCAAACTGAAGAGCATCCAGGAGAGACTCGCCACCCCCCCCCCCCCTACTCTACCCACACCCTGGCCAACTTGCAGCAGAACACAACAAAAAGTTCACGTACAGAACAGACCCTGCAATCAACCTCCCTCACATGCACCAACAAGTGCTCACCAGCAACTCTGTCTGGATAGCCAACCTCCTAGACATATCAATAGCCACAACGTCCTCCCATAATCTTGACAACCACCTGACCAGGGCTGACTCGACCGCGGCCTAGGCACCACCACAAAGAAGACAACCCCAGGAGCCAATATAGTCCCTAACATTGCGTAGACCAACAGGGAAACTCTCCTCCCCCTCCTCGACAATATCTTATACAATGCAGACAGACCCCAATCTTGGAAGGATGCTGATATCATTCCCATTCCCAAGAAAACCCCGGGCGAAGTCAGACCCATCTTAGTGAAAGAATCGTCCTCGCCCATCTCCAGATGGTCACAGAAGACCCCACCACTTGCCTACCAGAGGAGGTCATCGGCTACCAAGGAGGAGGAGGCACCCAGCATGCCGTTGCCACCCTCATTGAGAGCATTTCCTATGGCCTCGGTAATGGACACGAGACAGCAACCATCTTCCTTGACCTCAAAAAAGCCTTTGAGCTTATCGACCACAACGTGGTACTGACATCAATGATCTTGGCATCGCCGGCCAGCCTCTTGCCTAAGTCCAAAATTACCTCCAGAACAGGCAAGCTAGGGTAGGTGTCCAAGGCACCTCTTCTCCCTACCTCCAACTAAAAAATGGTGTTCCCCAAGGTGCAGTACTCAGCCCCCTCCTCTTCAATGCTGTGATGGCATGTCTCGTGAGGAGGCTTAAACAAGACCCAGCCACCCAAGAGATCACAGACAAAACAATAGTCTGCTACGCAGATGTCATCGCCATCAGCTGCTCCCATGCGATCAACGCACAGGATCTGGCTGAGCAGGTGCTCCCCCTGGTAGGAAACGCCTGCCGGGACCTTGGACTAAAAATCTCCCCCACCAAGACCAAGATCATGCACATGTTCAGAGGTCAACCACTTCACTCCCTCTACCTAGATGGATCCTCTATCGAATGGGTCTCCACCTTCGACTACCTAGGTATCCGTCTGGACCGAGACCTTAACATGAGACCCCTCTTCCGCCACCTGGCTAACAGAATGACCAACAGACTCGTCCTCATGAAGAGGATCTCCGGCTTTTCCTGGGGCGCGTCGGGCAGTGTACTCGCGCTGTTCTATTGCCAGGCAGGCCGCTCCCTCTTCGACTATGACGCGCACACACTCGCTCTCACAGCCATCGGGCTTGACAACCCCCCAACCTCGATTACCCAAGAACAAGATCTTCCTGAATGAGTTCCGGAAACTTGAGAACATCCAACACCAGGCCGCCAGGCTTGTCCTGTGTGTTCCCAGCACCTCCAGGATTGAGATTCTCCTCCTTGAAACTGGCCTCCCTCCCCTCCACTTCCGAGGCAAACAACTTCTCACCACCCACCTCACAAGAACCCTCTCTTCGGGCCTTTCATCAAAAACCGGAGAGGTGCGGCTTTCCACCCTCACATCTCCTACCGCCTCAAGGACGCCATCACCACCCTCAAGGACTCCCACGGACTCCACATTGCAGACTCCGCCCTGAGCCCTCACAAGCCACCATGGTTTTCCATTCCAGTGGAAACCCGAACCACCAACCTAGTTGCTGCCAAGGCGGTTTACACCACCCCAGAACTCCACTCCCTGGCTCTCGAAGCCATAACTCAGGCGAAGGTGGACTTCCCCCTCGCTAAGACAGTCTACACCGATGGCTCCCTTAACCCAACATCAGGTAGAGCCTGGGCCGGAATCTTCATCCCCTTCTGCAACATAAAGAACACAACCAGGGTGTCAGACTTGATACCAAGCTCGCTGCCATTCACTTGGCCCACAAAGACCTCCACAACTCAAGTGCCATCATCATTACCAACTCTCTGAATTGCATCAAAGAGTTTCCCGCACAAATGCCCGACATTCCCTTGCCGACGTGATCCACATTATAATCTTGACGAGATATCAGGCACACCTCAACACAGTCCTGCAATGGGTCCCCTGCCATATAGGACTCTATGGTAATGACCAGGCTGACTGTGCCGCTGTAGCCGGTGCCAACCAAGCAGACGTGGAGACAGCCATCCCTCCCTCCATCACCAAACTGACCTTCGCCACTTCTCGAGCCACCACCAAACTCTGGGAATGCGCCACCCAGAAGGAACAAGTATGGAACCCTTATTCAATAAGCTGGCTCTGGTACACCTTGGTCAGAACTAACATCCCCCATCCCGTCAGCCTTCCTGCTTCTACCCAAGTCGCCGTCAACCGCTTCAGGACTGGCTACCGCTGTTGGATTGATGTCCCCAACATCCAGTGCTGTCCCTGTGTCACTAAGATCTTTAATGTGGCCCACATACTCGACAGATCTGCCATCAGTGACTTCATGGAGGACTCTGACCGCCAACTCAGTGACAATAGGGCCGCTCTGGCCATCCTCTCCAGGATTTCCAAGTCATCCTGGAATGCACTTGCTCGCTTCTACCCCCAGAACGCAGATATCATCAACACTGTCGGTCGCCCAGACCCTGACACCGAGGACTAGCAGGCCCCACCTCATCCCCATACCTGACTTGACACCACTACCAACTAATCAATAATTTCACTAACAACTAACAGGTAACCCGACCCACTGCCTAACTAATTCCATCCTCGCTTCACTTCTTCCTCTGGCCTTGGCCGGACTTACTGTGCATACAGGTGAATCTTGAGGGACTCCAGTTTGGATCCTGGTCGAATCAAACCAATGACTTATAAAATAGGTACCTGTTGCTGCTCGGCGCTTGGCGCTAGGAGGTCAGGACAGGGACTGGGCGCACAGTGTCAGGATAATGTGACTGTGTGGGACATCAGGTCATGGTGCCGGCAGTCTGATTTCCCAGTGGGGGAGCACTATAAAGTCGCCATGAGTGTGCGCTGTCACAAGTCGGTGCACGTCCTGGTATGGCCTAGGGTCTTACTGGGGTGTAAAAGTACACCAACCGCTCAGCCTCCCCTGGCCCTCTCAGACTGTGGTTGGGCTCTTAGGCTTCCTCCCCCCCCCCCAATTTCTTTGACCACTACCCATTGGAAGCCAACTCCTGACCACATGGGACTGCTTTCAACTGTGCCCATACAGTGCTGCAGATTTGCAGCCTTCAGCACACCAATGCAACTGAAAACTCCCCAAAAACAAACAAACACTCTCACAGCACCCCCCTTCCCCCCACTTGCTATCCGGACCGCACTTCGTCCACACCTCTCTCTATCTCCTCTCCGCTGGCCTTGCTCCTCCTTGATATGTCTGAAAAGAGTTCCAGGAGGGGGAGCCCACCAGCATTTCACTTTCTACTCTTACTCTGTCCGTGTCTTTGGCTTGCCGGCTGGTCACCATAGAGCAAATAGACACAGTCCTTTGACTCAAGTCTCCTCATTTCTCTTTCCTAGACTCTACACTTTTTTTTTCTCCCAAGCATACTCCTCACCCTAACCAGGGGAGTCGTGTGCTTGGGTCAGGCCCTGTACCTTACCGTTTCTCTCGCTTTGTTCTCGTTGCTGGAACCGCTTTGCCCCCCTTTACCCGTCCCTTCCTCCCAAACTCTTGCTGCTGTCGACTGGATACAAGTGCTCTACTACCGCCGGACCGAAGAGATTTGGGGCTGTCACAACGCTTTGCCGTTTCAATGTTGTAAAGATGTCCCCAGCTTCTACAACCGTCCCTACTGAAGATTAATCTTCAACCAAAGATTGGGCCGATTTGCCTCTCTATAATGTTGCAGTTCTGCAACCAGTAACTGTCGTAAGGTTACAAACAACCCCACAAGCAAGCAAAGAAGCACCCCCCCTGGATACAAACCGGGTATATTCTTGGAGTTATTCCATACTGAATGACATCAACGGAACAGATTGTACCAACAGACTCTCATTTCAGGTGTTTCCCCAACCTGCCAAAAGGCATTAGAGATGGGTGTGATGGTGGACAGGGTGGGGAGAGGAGGAAGTGGGGTGGGTGGTGGGGGATGAGGGGATGGGGGAATTAGTGGAGGAGGACGGAGTTGGAGGGGGAGGGGGGACGGGTGAGGGCGGGGCGATGTGGGCGGTTGTGCTGAGGTGTGTTTTGAGGGTTACCGCAGGTTGCTGAGTGTGTGGGGGTGGGGGTGGGGTGGGGCGTTACACTCGGCCAGGTGGGGTAGGTGGGGGTAGGTGCAGCTGGGGGTAGGTGGGGGTAGGTTGGGGTAGGTGGGGGTAGGTGGGGTTAGGGGTGTGGGGTGGGGTGGGTGGCGTGGCATGTGTGGTGTGTGGTGTCAGGTGTGTGTAATGTGGGGTGAGGGTGTGTGGTGTGTCAGGTGTGTGGGTGTGGGGTTTGGTGTGCATGGCATGGGCGGTGTGTGGTGTGCGTGGTGTGCGGTGTGCATAGTCGGTGTGATGTAGGGTGGGGGTGTGGAGTGGGCGTGGGGTGTGTGGGATGTGGGATGTGGGGTGTGGGGTGTGGGGCGAGTCGCTGTGGGTGGTACCTGTGACTGTGAGACTAACGGAACCACGTGGAAGTGTCCCCTGAAAGGTGAGTGGGGTTCACGTGACCACCTGGTGTCCCAGCCGCCCGAAAATAAGGGGCGGGGGGGGGGGGGTGAATGTGTACAGTTGTGTGAAATGAGTGTGTGCAGGGAGTGTGTGGACAGGATTTTCATTTAAATGTAAAAAAAAAAAAAAAAGCTTGTTTTATTCAAAGACACCTCCGAAGCACATTGATTTTTGTATATCATTGGCTATTGGACGTCAAATATATGGTCATTCTGACATATTTCTTTGGAGGAAACCCACTACCGCCACATAGGCTACTCTTTCCGATAAGCAGCAAGAGGTATATTATATGGTTACAGCTTATGAAATCGCGACCAGTAGCCAAACATTGTGTCTGTTGCTTATAATATCTACACGCTTATCTTAATCATTTCAAAATCGATATGGATGTAAAGATCTCATGAAGACAAATTCAGACATATGTAGTTTTATATATGTGGGAATAATATTTCAGAGGTATTTTGGCCAACAAAGTTGGAAAATAGGCCACACTGCATATGTCCAATTTGCAAATTAAGGTATTCAAAGGCTGATTATTGAGATTCAAATATAATTTATACTAATTTTTTTAATTGTATGAGTAACTACCTGCATTTGGCATGACTGACTTTGGCAAGCAAAAGGTCTCCACCGTTTTCTGCAACAACGGCATCAGAAATAGAAATGTCCAATTTGTTCACGTTTTCTACATTATCAACAGATATTAAAATTTATTTTAATATATGAAATTCACAATATATATTAAATATAGTTACTTGGCAAGCAGATATGTATAAATATACCATGCAATTCATGATTTTTCCCACTGTTGATCCTGGCGTCCGCTGTAAACAATGTTAGATGAAAAATATGAGACTATGTGTTCAGGATGTGTTGTACGTTAACTGTGCTGACCGTGTCTTCATGAGGGCTCTATAGGCTTATTTGCTACAAAGAGGACGTTCTTCCTATGTATTTTAGACCCCAAGGAAGAATTTCTATTAACAATTTCCAAAGATATAGCCAAAAACATGAAATGTCGGTTTTATAAGTTATCCATTTTCTACTTTACCCGGCGGGAAATCCTTGCGATTCTTCCTCTTCTTCCTATTCTTCCGATTATTGCAATCGGGTGTGAACCAAGCAGACAGACAGACAGTCCGTCTGTGACAACCGGAAGTCAGGTGTAAGCGGCTCAGTTAAAGCTGGGCATAACTAAATTCTAACCACTGGCGGGGAAAAGACTAACTTTAATAAGAAAAGAAAAAGACCATTACAATAAATAGACGGCCGTCACCCCGGACCGAACAGGTGTCCGGGTAGATAAAAGATTCACCCCGTACTTAGAGTACAGGGGTGAACGATGATGTAGTCTAAATACTGGCGAAAATAGCTTAAGTATGGAACAGGAAGTAGAAACTCTCGTTCCAGGATCAAATGGCTACATATAACGGCGCAGAGCTGGTGAAATGAGAGAGAATGCAAAAAGACAAGATGGCGGTGATAAAATGCTGTCGATTTCACTGTTAAATTGCCTTAAAGTATATGTTTTATTATATTTTCCGAGTCAAAAGTAGCGGGTAAATATGAAGACGTACATAAATAATGTATTGTTCTTCTTAAATTAAGAATTTATCCCTTCAGTTAATTTCCCCAGCATGTCGAGAATTCTTCGCCAGTTTTTCTAATGGGTTGGTTTTCACCCCTGTACTGAAAGGACGGGGTGAATCTTTTATCTAGCGTCCGGGGTACTTTGTGTGCAAAGTGGATGGGTGGTGGGTGGTGGGTGGGTGGAGGTGGGGAAGGGGGCTTGTGTTTGTGTGTGTGTGTGTTTTTTTGTGTGTTTTTTTTAACCGCGCACACAATTATTATGCACAAAGGGATGTAAAGCAAGTTGGGAATAAAGGGGGGAAAAGGGTGTCGGCGGGAGGGGGGGGGGGTAAATTGGTAAATATGTCAGCTATTTGTGTAAGCAGTGAACTTCTGGGTGCACCACAGACTGTTGCTAATTGACCTTCTTTAATAGTTCAGAAACCATTTGCTATTTTTTGATTTTGCAAAGTTCCGCTATTAGTTAGCTAAAAAGATTAGTTAGTTACATTTTTTAAATGGTATTTCTTCTCTACTTAAAGCTGCATAATGCAATGAAAGCATCACATTTTCGAAACCAAAACACTTAGTTAGGTTAAATAACTTTGGCATGCCTACCAAAATGCTAGACACCATATGCGTTAAATAATTTGGGCATGCCTGTCGAAAGGGTTGTTTGACTTGCAGCGGTGACAAATTTGATTAAAGTTGCATAGTCTGATGGTTTTGAGTTTCTGTAATTTTTCTGAGATAAATATATTAGATCGATCACTAGTATCTACTTTACGTTAGTTTAAAGTTACTTTTATTTTAAATGGTAAACTGTTGAGATATTTGAAGTGCAAACATGGAAAAATAGTTTTGGCAAGCTTGCCAAAACTCTGACACCATAGACTTCCATAGTAACAGGTCCTGTTAAATTGACTCTGTATTTCCTTCTATGCAGAAACAAATGTTCAATAAGTGCATCAGTATCTAAGTTAGATATGCAAAAATCAAATTTAGATAATTGTTTGGTATTGAAAATTTCATATTTCAGCGGACTATGCAACTTTAAATAAATATATTAAATTGATTGCTATAATCTACCATACCATACTTTATCTTGAAGCAACTTTTATTTTAAATGGCTAACTTTTCAGCTATTTGAAGTGCAACCATGTCAAATTAGGTTTGGAAAGCATGCCAAAACTCTCACACCACAGGTTCTATTAAATCGACTCAGTATTCCCATATATGTGAAAACAAATGTTTAATAAGTGCATCAGTATATAAGTTAGTGATGTAGAATCAAATCTAGATAATTGCTTTGGTTTAAACAATTTGATACTTGATCGGACTATGCAGCTTTAAGTGGATTTCAGATTCCCTTCTATGCAGCAACACGTGCATAAAGAGGGGAACCTTTTCCCCCTTATTTTATTAAACGACGCCTCTAGCGCACATTGATTTTATCATCGGCTATTGGGCGTCAAGCATATGGTATTTCTGACATATTTCTTTGGACGAAACCCGTTGCCACCACATAGGCTACTCTTTCAGATAAACAGCCAGGCGTCTTTTTTATACACTTTCCCACAGACAAGGACAGCACAGCTTTTGATGAAACAATTGTGGACCAGTGGTTGAAACGGAAAATAACCCACTGCAAATGGGTCCACTGAGCAGGATCGATAGGATGACCAACACCTTCACAGGTGGACACTCTACCGCCTGAGCTACGTCCTGCTCCGAAAGAGGGAACCTATAATTAAATTATATATTATGTATGATCAAACGCAGGCAAGGCTTTTGATTTTGAAAATTGTATGATTTCATCGAGTTGTGCAATTTTAAAACCCCAGATGTAATAAGTATTCACTGTAAATTAGTGGCACGGTGTCACTAAATGTTAGTACACTAATGGCTGCCAGATTAGCTAAACTAAGTGCAATACAAATAAGCTCTAACCCAAAACATATACAGTAATAATAAAATAAATACTGTTTGCTCCTCTACGTGCAAGTAAATGTTTGTATTGCTCTTTTTATGTTAATTATATATAGGCGTTACCCAAGAGGAATTCTTCTCTTTTTAAAATACATATTCATATTTATTCTTTTCTTTTTCTTGTACGCTTATTTTCAGTACGGATTGATATCAATTCATTTAAAGCTGCATAATGCGATGAAACACTGACCTAGATTTGATCCTACATATTCTACTTAGATACTTATTAAACACTTACAATTCCTTAGTGCACTTATTATTGCAGTTTTCTGCTCCTATTCTCGAAAATGCGTCAACAAACCCAACGTCCAAAATTTAGGTGAACCCACCAATATTAATTTAGCATACTTTTACTTCATATATTGCCAAAATTAAAGTTAACCTATTAAAATAAGAGTTATAGCAATCACGATAGACTTCAGAAGTGATATCTGGTGTTAAATTGACTTTCTATTCCTGTCTTGAAGATTTATACTGCCTATTATGGATAAGTCTGAATAGACTTGTTTTCACCATTAGACAGTTTGTCGATAGAAAGCCAGAGCCTACACTTTTGCCGACCGAAGGGATTTTTAACCTTCCACACCACATAGACATGGTATTAGAGCAACCAGCCTTTGATGACGCTGTAAGATATAGACAGCGGTGGAAATCCAAATTGGCAGAGGTGGGAGCATGGGGGAATCGAACCACCAACCTTCAGAATAGGAGTCCGACCTAGAAGAAAGTCAGACACTCTAACCACTCCGCTAGCAATGAATGCTTAATAAATGTACCAGTATTTTAGTTGGAGTTGGAGGATTAATCTAGATAAATGTTTGGGTTGATACAATTTGATGCTGTCATTGAACAGGGCAGCTTAACCGCAGAGACCATTTACTGACATTTCTTAGGAAAATATGAGTAATTGTTACTACATTCATGTTTGAGAAAGAACAAAATCAAATACAAGATACATTAAAACCTCTCTAACCGACCACCTCCACAGATCAGTCACTCCCATATATCGACCGCTTTATTTGGGTCCCAAAAATACCATTTATACCATATTCTAACTCCCATAACCAACCACCTATCTAAATGGACCACTTAAAATCGATAGTAAGGTCGGTCGATTTAGAAAGGTTTTACTGTATATACATTTTGGAAACCACCCAATGACTAACACCTAATTGCACCTTTTAGTCCTATCACGTACCAATAACTGTTGTTGCTGTAGCTCTTTGTGTGCTGCTTAAATGTAGGCGTTACCAACAAGAAAATCCTTCAATTTAATTTATTGGCATTTTTTTTGTATAGAGGTATATATACAGTAAAAGATAGAGGTATATATACAGTAAAACCTCTCCAACCGACAACCTCCACTGATCGACCACTACCCTATACTGATCGCATTTTTTGGGTCCCAAACCATCGCCCATACAATACCATTGTAATGAAATGAAAAACTCCCTAAACCGACCACCTCCCTAAATGGACCATTAAAAGTCGGTCCCATGGTCGGTCGATACATAGAGGTTTTACTGTATATACATATTATACAGTAACACCCCGTTTAGTGTTCTAGATATGTTCCTAAAAAATCAGCGCTAAGCGAACCACCACTATGCGTCATTATAACACAACATAAATAGGGTATGTGGGGTCTTACATCCTAACAACATCTATGGTCAAGTCAGGACGGGTATTGAATTGTTACAGAATGCGCTCATGGCAACTTTATAGTGCTGCCATACTGGAGGACCAGTCCGGCGGCATCATGGCATGATATCCCACTCAGTCACATTATCCGGATACTGAGCAGACCAGTCCTTGTCCTACTGTATTAATGCTGAGCCCCAGGATAGGTAGTGGTGACAAGTATCAATTCTGTAAGTCATTAGATTGACTCAGTTGGAATTCGAACCCATGATCTCCCAAATAGAAAGTCAGCCAGTGCTCTTACCAATTCGGCCAACCCATCCTGTGTACATAATATTATATATATATATGTGTGCTGTATAAACATTATACGAGTTTTTTTTAAAAGACTGGACGCTTCCACCTGCTCCTCAGCTCCTCCTCCTTCCTACGTCATCAACTGCAGGGACCTGAACTAAGTCATCTACTGGTGTAACCTACCCCAATCTCAGACCCGCTTGTGGCGCTACCTCTCGGCTAATATGTCAAATGGTCGTGCAACCTACACTCACTGTACCACAGGGCGTAATCGATTAATCGACTCGGGTCACCCGAGCCACTTTTTGGCGCATGCGCACATCCTGCAGACTCGGGTCGAATAATCGAATACGCTTCTCCACGCTCGGGGTGAAAAAAACGGTGGCCCTTTTTTTGGTATTTTAATAGCCAATATAATTACAGCAAAATAGGATTTAAATTGTTTTATGATGGCATAATTTAGTGATATTTCCATTTAATTAATCTATGTTATTACCAACAAAACATATGTATGACTGGCACCGGTTGCTGTTATCCTGCAGGACGGTACCAGCGCAAATGTGACGTCATCGCTCCTAGCCACCCTAGCCAAGAGGTGGGTTACTGGGGTCGGGTTGTTTTGCACACGGCACATGTATTTGTTGACCCCACTCGCAGTGTTCTATTTGAAATTCTGACGACTCGGTTGACCCGAGTCGCCCGGGTCGTGTTAATCGATTACGGCCACTGAGATTTGATCATTTTAGAAATGTTATTATTTAAACATATTTTAGGCATGCGCTGTTGGTTGCATGGCAACACTAGCAAGCCAAGCCTGGAGCTGCTGCTGCTGCAATCAACTTCACCAAGACTTCATCAGTTGTTTTTTTTTTTTAAAGTTTTACATCCTGGCAACATCTTAGGTCATATCAGGACGTGTACCGACTTGTGACAGTGCGCACTCATGGCAACATTATAGTGCTGCCCCACTGAGAGATCAGGCTGCCATAACCATGACCTGATATCCCACTCGGTCACCTTATGCTGACACTGAACCAACCAGTCCTTGCCCTATCCTAATAATGCCAAGTGTCTGGCTAGGAAGTGACAAGTTTCAATTTTTAAGTCATTGGTTTGACTCCACCAGGGTTTAAACCCGTGGGTTCGAATCTCACGATCTACCAAAACAGGAGACTGACGTTCAACTCATTCGGCGCTCCGACTTCATCAGACCCACCCCTGTCTTTGTCGGTGCCATTCCTCCTACGGTTCTCATTGCCAAATTGGCCAAGTAAAATACCTTTTCCACAAAGCATGTTGCACAGTGAGCTGCAGCCCACACCATTGGTTCTGGCCACCGCTACCAGAGGGCGTGTTGGTAGTGGAAATCCTCTATGATACATGATTCATCACAGGGCATGTTGCAGAGTGACCTGTAAACCACAACATTAGTTTTTGCCACTGCTACCAGAGGGCGTGTTGGTGGTGGAAATCCTCTATGATACATGATTCATCACAGGGCATGTTGCAAAATGACCTGTAAACCACAACATTTGTTCTTGTCACTGCTACCAGAAATCCTTTTATGAGACCTGAGCTACGTCTCCCAACTCTCCTTTCAGAAACACATAAGGACTATCATCTCAAATGCTAACCAGGGAGTAGGAATAATTAAAAGAACTTTCCATCGCCTCAACAAGAACAATTTTCTCATTCTATTTAAGTCTCTTGCTAGGCCAATTTTGGAATACTGTCCACAAATTTGGAGCCCAATTTTTTGGAAAGATATTCTGGAGATCGAAAAGGTTCAGAGACGTGCAACGAAATTAGTTGCAGTTATAAAGGACTTACCCTATGAACAACGGCTTAGGGGAAACTTCCTACCCTTTCCTACAGAAGGAAAAGAAGTGACATAATTGAAGTATTTAAAATTATGAAAGGTTTTGATGAAATAGATATGAACCAATTTTTCACCTTGAATAAAAGAGAAGGCAGTCGGGGCCATACTCTCAAACTAGTAAAACCCAGAGCCATTTCAAAGTTAAGGCAACACAGTTTCTCAAACAGGATCGTAAATATATGGAACAGTCTCCCACAAAATATTATTGATGCCGAGTCAATAAATTCATTCAAGAATAGATTAGAAAAAGCATGATGATCCAGGGAAATTTGACCCATTATTCATCACATGCTACTAATTATTCCTTGTGTTGCTTATTTACTTGCACTCAAGCAAAAATGAGAGACAAATAAGTGTTCACACTTCCTGTCTACCATTCGCTATTTCGCTATTTCGAGACCTTTTTCCACAGAGCTTCCACAGTAGACAGAGGCCGAAATGGCAGTAGAAATCTTCTATTGAGTAGTGTGGTAAATGTGATATACCTTTCATGCTTTTTGTAGAGTATGGCTGTTTTTGAAACTTCATTCATTAGAATAAACTCACCTACCATCAGCCCTGAATCGTCATTATCATCCCAGCCATTTGGACGCACTATTGATTTATGTGAACTACTTCCCCCGTTTTTTTACATTTTAAATTAGCGTGGCAACCAATATGGGCCTAAATCCAAAATAATGAGGAGAAAAAAACAATAAACACCCCAAAACCAGATCTTCAACTGAAGATATAATTCGTTAAAAAAAAAAACCACCAAAAAAAAACCCTCTTATTTTTGTTTAAATAAAGAGATCCTTCTTTCCTCCCCATTTTTTTGTTTTGTTTGTATTGTACCCAGCGTGCTATGATAAACGAAAGGAAGCAATAGAGTGTTCTTTTCTTGTGCATAATAAAGGGGCCTGAATGGTGGAAAGGTGTGAATATCCCCCCCCCTCTCCAACTCATTCCACCCATCCACCCCCATCCCCTCCACCTCCACCCCCTCCACCCCCCTCCACCCCCACCACCCCATCCCCTCCCCATCCATCCCCTCCACTCACCTCCACCCCATTCACCCCACCTCCACATCACCCCCATAACGAGGCCCCCCCCCCCACCTCATCCTCCCAATTAATGGTGGGCTTTTTGCACAGACCCGGACATCCGCAGAACCTCCTTTCAAACTGCCTTGTTTGCGCATGCTCCCCTCGCCTCATCGAGGTTGTTAGCTCAGGCACATCGTTACCACCACGGTTTGTTAAGGGTTCGCCGAGCAAACCCACCAACATCACAAACAAACAGGTAGAGAAACGTTCATAGGGCAAAGGGCGTTGCGGTAGGTCATAATGGTAGGGCATAAGGCGAAGGGCATAGGGCATAAGACGAAGGGTCTAGGGCATAAGGAGGAGGGCGTATGGCATAAGGTGAAGGGCGCAGGACACAAGGCAAGGGGCGTAAGGAGAAGGGCATAGGCATAAGACAAAGGGCACAACACATTTTGCAAAGGGCGCAGGGCACATGGAGAAGGGCATAGGGAATAAGGAGAAGGTCATAAGGTGAAGGGCATAAGGAGAAGGGCTTAGGGCATATGGCTAAGGGCGTAGGGTATAAGGCAAACGGCGTAGGGCATAAGTCAATGTGCATATTGCACATGGAGAAGGGCGTAGGACGTGTGGAGAATCGTGTAGGGCATAAGGTGAAGGGCATATGGCATAAGGCGAAGGGCATAGTGCACAAGAAGGATGCACGGTGTAAGGTGAAGGGGGTAGGGCATAAGATAAAGGGCATAGGGTGCATGGAGAAGGGCATATGGCATAAGGAGAAGGGTGTAGGGCATAAGGTGAAGGGCGTTGGGCACAAGGTGAAGGACGTAGGGTATAAGACAAAGGGTGTAGAGCGTAGGGCATAAGGTGAAGGGCATGGGGCAAAAGGAGAGGGCATAGTGTGTCAGGAGAAGGGCACAAGGCAACGGTGAAGGACATAGTGCATGATGAGAAGGGCATAGGGCATAGGGCATAGGGCATAAGGTGAAGGACATAGGACCAAAGGAGAAGGATATAGGGTTACGGCATAAAGCCCCAGTCAGACCTCGCCGGATTGAGGAAACGGACAGAAACCGGACACTGTCCCGTGAAATGCGGCAATGTACAGCTTATATACGGTACCCATCTGATGTGTCCATTCTATCTCCAGTGTTGTCCGGCGGTGTCCGGTACAAGTTTTGAACATGCACAAAACTTGTACCGGGCACTGCTGGACTGATGTGTATGGTTGATGTCCGTTTTAAGTCCGTTTTGTCCGTTTTGTCTGGTACCCATCCGTTACGTCTCCGGTTTGCTTCCTGCAGTGTCCGTTGACGGTGCTTCGGGAATTCGGTCCGTTGGTTTTCGGCGGGTCCGTGATCAGTCCGGTTGGTGTCCGGTTGGTGTCCGGTTGGTGTCTGGTTGGTGTCCGGTCTGTCCGTTAGACATTCAGTTGGCGTCCGGTTATCGTCCGGTGGCTATTCGTTAATGTACGTTCCTTGTCCGTTTAGCGTTCGTTTCATCCGGTACATTTCAGTACATTTTGGTACATTTTGACACCGGACACCAATGGACTAGACAATTCTTTGTTCGGTGGTGTCTGGTACTCAGTCCGGTAAGGTCTGACTGGGCCTTTAGGGTTAGGGTTAAGGCATAGGTGGTCAAATGTAAGACTTAAGGCGTAAATGGTAGGGCATACATATTTAGTAAGGGATAATCTATCATTTTAATGTATCTGACTTTAGTTTTAAGTCACTTTTATTTTAAATCGTTAACTTTAGGAGAAATTGGAAATGTAAGCACGCAACATTAATTTGGGCATGCACCTCAGAATTCTGACACAATAGGCTTCAGTAGTAACAGGTTCTGTTAAATTGACTCAAACGTCGTTTATGTGCAGCAATGCATCGTTAATAAGTGACCCGGTATCTGTTGGACGTGGAGAATCGAATCTAGATGACTGTCTTGGTTTGAGAAAAAACTAATTGATACTTTAATCGGACTATGCAGCATTAAATATATAATATTTGGGTTGTTTGATATAATATATACTCATGATATGATTATTTGTATTTAATATATTTACACATTTTCACTTTTTTTTTTAAACTGAGGTTTGGAATAAATACATCGACAAATACACACAGAGGGTACACCGACTTCCCCGAGTGAAATGCCACATGCACGGGTAGGCATGGGTAGAATGTTTGCACCAGGACGTCCAGGTATCCTATTGGTTAGGGTGCTGGCACCGGAATGGCAGAAGTATGGGTTCAAATCTACTCTAGGCGCAATGTTTCCTCATTTGAAAAAAAAAAACACTCCACCCCCACGATATATATATATATATATATATATATACACACAGAGAGAAGAGAGTGGAGAGAGTGTGAAGGAGAATGAGAGAGAAGGAGAAAGAGCTTAAGGAGCATATAATTATATATATATATATATATATATATATGACGAGCTAAGGCGCGAAACAAGGTAAACGCCAATCCAAAAATCTAGTTTAAATAACAGATTTGTACATGAAAATAATATTAAATCTCATAATTCCACTTTTCCTATTATTATATGGGTATGGAGCAATGAACAAAAAATAGGTATATTAAAAAAATTCACTTTTTGTAGATTTGATTCCAATGTTTATCTCCATTTTTTAATTGGCGTTTACGTGGTTTTTGCGCCTGAACTCTTCATATATATATATATACTGAAAGCATCTATGTGAAATCTTGCATTTCGTACAGTAGGCGCTATGGCTTAATCGTGCCCTGGTATCCCAGTGGGGCAACACTAGCATAAAGTCGGCACCCGTCCCGACATGACCTTAGCTGTTGCCGGGATGTAAAACCCCCAACAAACAAAAACGGTTTTATTGAAGGCCTTTGATGGCGGGTTGCCTGTGGTCGCGCCCCCTCTCAAAACAATTGTATTCTTACACCTAATCCCCTCCACTATATCTATAGACCCGCCCCCTGCCGGCCGGCCTGCAGAGCACCAACGTGACGCCCTCTAGCGGCGGGCGCACGCACCCACTCGCACGGGCCTCGAGTGTGTGTGTGGGGGTGTGGGTGTGTGGGGGTGGGTGTGTGGGTGTGTGGGTTTGTGGGTGTGTGGGTGTGTGGGTTTGTGGGTGTGTGGGTATGTGGGTGTGTGGGTGGGTGGTGTGTGGGTGTGTGTCGGGGTGTGCGTGTGTCGGGGTGTGCGTGTGTCGGGGTGTGCGTGTGTGGGGGTGGGGGTGGGTGTGTGGGTGGGGGTTTGTGGGTGTGTGGGTGTGTGGGTGTGTGGGTGTGTGGGTGTGTGGGTGTGTGGGTATTGGGGGTGTGTGGGTGTGTGTGTGTGGGTGTGTTGGGTGGGTGGTGGGTGGGTGGGCGTGTGGGCGTGTGGGTGTTTGGCGGTGTGTGTGTGGGGGGTGGGTGGGTGTGAGTGTGTGTGGGTGTGGGTGTGCGGGTGTGTGGGCGTGTGGGCGTGTGGGTGTGTGGGCGTGTGTGTGGTGGGTGGGTGGGTGTGAGTGTGTGGGTGTGGGTGTGTGTGGGTGTGTGGGCGTGTGGGCGTGTGGGTGTGTGGGCGTGTGGGCGTGTGGGTGTGTGGGTGGTGGGTGTGAGTGTGTGTGGGTGTGTGTGGGTGTTTGTGGGTGTATGTGTGGGCGCGTGGGTGTGTGGGCGTGTGGGCGTGTGGGCGTGTGGGTGGTGGGTGTGTGGGTGTGAGTGTGTAGGGTGTTGGGTGTATTCTGTAGCTATCACTAGTATCAACGCAAATACGACACCCCCTACCGGACGCGGTGGCCGAATCGATAGAGCGCAGGCCTCCCGTGCGAGGAGATGGGGAGTTTGATTCCTGGTCGAGTCAAAACAATGACTACCAAAATTGATACTTGTCGCTTCCTAGCCGGGTGCTTTACATTAATATTAGGATAGGGCAACGACTAGTTGGTTCGGTGTCAGGATAATGTGACTGAGTGGGATATCAGCACATGGTGTTGGCAGTCTGGTCTCCCAATGGGGTGCCACTATAAATTCGCCATGAGGGTGCACTGTCAGTGTCACAAGTTGGTACCCGCCCTGATATGACCCTATATGTTGCCAGGACGTAAAACTCAAACAACCAACCAACCAACGACACTCCCCACTCAAACCGCCGCCACCACAAACACACACATACGCCCAGAACAAAACGCGCCGCCTGGTGGGCGAGAGGTGTTGTCCGCGCCTGCCGCCAGGTGGGCTGTTGCCCTCAAAAGCAAACATTGCATTGAATATGTGTTTGTGGGAGGACAAGGTGAATGGGTGCGGATGTCTAGGGGGTGTGAGTGTGGTGGTGGTGGTGGTGGTGGTGTGGTGGTTGGTTGTTGGAGTTTGATGTCCTAGCAACATCTAAGGTCATATGAGGACGGATACCAACTTGTGACACTCATGGCGACTTAATAGTGCTGCCCCACTGGGAGACCAGGCAACTAGAACCATGATCTGATATCCCACTCGGTCACATTATCGAGCGAACCCATCCTTTCCCTATCCTAATAATGCCAAGCACCTGCCTGGTGAAGTCCTTGTTGGGACCACAGCCAGGGTCCCCACCTGGGGTCCCCACCAGGGTCTTCAAGCAGGGTCCACAACCACGACCGAACGGGTATGGTACAAACAAGTAGAGTACTAACTTCCTAGGCTGGGGGTGATGGGTTCAATCCTTGGCCGAGTCAAACTAACTCAATCCTTACAAAGTTAACGCTTGTCACTTACCTAGCCTACTGCTTGGCATTACTAATAAATAGGACAGTGCTTAGTTGGCACAGTATCGGGATAATGTGACTGAGATGCATAGCGGGTAATGGTACAGGTGCTGTGGTATCCCAGTGGATAAGCACCATAACGTTGTCATGAGTGTGAAATGTTACAAATCGGTAGACATTTTGAGCTCAGGTGTTGCTAGAAGGGAAAACCCCACTCACTGATCCCTCGATTGCTAAGCAGCCCCATGCTGTGACCACGTTGTTACTCCGATTCCCCCTTCTCACATTCCCTGTCACCAACCTGTTAGAACTGGGTCAATTAGCAATAACCAACTTGGCAGCGAGTACGGAGTACAGCTGGCTGCACGCCACGACAGTTTTAGATGAGCTGAACTTTGCTTACAAAAGCAAAGAAAAGAAACATGAATCCTTCTATTTTCTTACGATGAACTATGGAAATCTTGTGTGAACTATGCCATATTATATGGAAATGAATTCTACAAATCAATTACCCACATATATATATTTGCTATATATGAGTATAAATAATTATGCATGTATGTGCATATATATATATGTATATACAGTATAACCCCGTTAAACCAAGCTCGGTTAACCCAAATGATCGGTTAATCCAAACTGTTTTAGGCGCCTGGCAAAATACTACCATTTATCATATAAAAAAGTTGGTTAAACCAAAGTCAGTTAATTCAAATTATCGGTTAAACCAAACAAAATTGTCAGGCTCCAGGTCACTTCCGGTACATTAAACCAAACTTTCATGCGGTTATTATAAGGTCATCTGAGACCCCACCAACATTTTTATATGATAAATGGTAGTAATTTGCCGGGCCGCCGAAAAAGGTTTGGATTAACCGAGCGTTTGGTTTAACCAAGCTTTGTTTAATGGGGTTACACTCTATATACATAAAAAACAATAATCAAAGTGTCCACATATATTGTATATTGCATTCATAATGCGCCCACGTTTTTGCCAAAGCCAAGTCAAAGTCTAAGCCAAAGCTCGGTTAAACCAATGATCGGTTAATCCAAACAAATTGCTAGGGTCCCTTCAACTTTGGTTTAACGGGGTTATACTGTATATGTATATATGTTGGTATAGTGAGTGGCGGTTACAGGGTGCAGGGGTGGTGGCGCCACCATCAGAGCTGGGGTTGGGGAGGTTGGAGCAGTAGCTGACTAGGACAGACTCCATCAGCCCATTGGTGCTGGGCGAGTAATCAGGGAAAGGAGGGATATTCTGGGTTATTATACTCGTATAATTCCTATACAGCATATATATGTATGTATGTATGTATATGCGCATATTATATGTAGGTATGTGTATATATATATATGTGTGTATGTGTATATATATGTGCGTATGTGTGTCCACACGGTCACATTATCCTGATTCTGTATGAACCAGTCCTTGTCTTATCCTATCAAAGGTCATATCAAGATGGGTACCGACTTGCGACAGTGCACACTCATGGTAGCTTTATAGTGCTGCCCCACTGGGAGATCAGGCTTCCTTCCAGCACCATAACCCGATACCCCCCACACTCACATTATCCTGATTCTGAGTAAACCAGTCCTTGTCCTATCCTATTAATGCCGAGCACCAGCTAGGTGGTGACAACTACACATTTTATAAGTCATTGGTTTGACTGGGCTGGATTTTCCACACGAAAGCCTGGGCTCTACCCATTCGGCCAACGCATCCACATAGTCCGATTAAGCATCAAATTTTCAAAAGCAAAGCAGTTATCTAAATTATATCTAACATAGATACTGATACTGAAGGCCCGGTCACATACACGTTGGACGTAGTTGAATATAGTGGAGGTTAACGTAGTTGAACGTAGTTGAATGTAGTTGAATGTAGTTGAAAGTAGTTGAACATAGTTGAACTTAGTTGAACGTAGTTGAATGTAGTTGAACGTAGTTGAACGTAGTTGAATGTAGTTGAACATAGTTGAATGTAGTTGAACATAGTTGAACGTAGTTGAACGTAGTTGAATGTACCAGCATCGATACTTCTCCGTCATGCTAACTTGGTAATAATGTGGGGGGGCCATGAGTTCCGATTTGATCTTTGGACATGTTCAAAAGAGCGCTATGTTAGAGGCTGAATTTGCATCCATGATACTAATGTACTCTAGAATACTCTAGCACACTCTAGCATACTCTAGCATACTCTAGCATACAATAGCATGCTCTAGCATACTCTAGCATACTTGGACGAAGCCCTGGTCACATAGCCATTAGTGGACGTCAGTGAACATAGTGGAGACTAATGTAGTTGAACGTAGTTGAACATAGTTGAACGTAGTTGAACGTAGTTGAACGTAGGTGAACGTAGTTGAACGTAGTTGAACGTAGTTAACCGTACCAGCATCCGTACCATAATGTATTTATCCATACCATAATGTATTTATCCGTACCATAACGTATTTATCCGTACCAAAACCTGTCGTACTTTAACTTAAGCATTAGTTGCCACAGAGAAGGGAATACTGAGTCACTTAAATAAAACCTGTTACTGCAGAAGTAACAGGAGTATAGGAGTACAACCAAACGGGGTGAAGGAGTTGAGCATCCGTCCCCTGTTTTGGTAGCTCGTAGGATTCAAACCGATTGGTTCTAACCCTGGTCGAGTCAAGCCAATGACTTAAAAATTGTTACTTGCCACTTCTTAGCCAGGCGCTCGGCATTATTAGGATAGGGGCAAGGAGTAGTGGAATAAGGAAGACCAATCGTCTGCGATTGAAATTGCCCCTGCTTAATCAAATAATTTACAAAAAAGAAGATAATATATAGACTTGAAATGTAAAATGGCCGGAAGACCTGTGTCATGGGGCTGAGAAGAGACCTATTCAGATGATTTTTTTAAAATCTACCAAGTCACATTTGGAATATGCTCGAGCAGGGCCTTCTCTTTGTAGTAGTTAAACCAGGAACATGTATAATCACCGATGTTAATAATATACACTTCACTCACTGCACAGTGGAATAACCT
The DNA here is from genome assembly GCA_030323885.1 of Branchipolynoe longqiensis. NCBI lineage: Eukaryota > Metazoa > Annelida > Polychaeta > Phyllodocida > Polynoidae > Branchipolynoe > Branchipolynoe longqiensis. The sequence goes on from CM059193.1 coordinate 33,479,843, forward strand.
CGCTTAGTGCTTTATCCCATTCATCCTCGGGCATTAAATCCCATTTCCGGAAAAACGTGATTAAGGTTTTAGACAATAACAACAGCTGAGTTCATACCATGACGGTTACCTACGTGTGACACGGCACGAGGGACCAGGACATAGGATCGATCCTTCTCAGTGGACCCATTTGCAGTTTGGGCTAATTTCCATTCCAACCAGTGGTTCACAACTGGTTTATCAAAGGTTTTGGTACATGCTGTCTTGTCTGTAAGAAAGTGCATATAAAAGACCCCTTGCTGCTTATCGGAAGGGGTAGTGGGTTTCCTCCTAAAGAAATGACCAAATGTTTGACGTCCAATAACCAATGATAAAAATCAATATGCTCTAGAGGCGTCCTTAAAGCTGCATAGTCCGATGGTTTAGAGTTTCTGTCATTTTCTGAGATAAATACATGAGATTGATCGCTATAGACTACCTTACTGTAGTTTGAAGTAACTTTTATTTTAGATGGTTAACTTTGGAAATATTTGAAGTACAACCATGCAAAATTAATTTTGGCAAGCACGCCAAAACTCTGACACCATAGGGGTCTGCAGTAACAGGTTCTCTTAAATTGCATCTGTATTCCCTTCAGTGTGATGACAAGTGCTTAATAAGTGCACCAGTATCTAAGTTAGATATGTAGAATCAAATCTAGATAATTGTTTTGGCTTTGACAATTTAATATTTTCATTGGACTATGCAACTTTAAAGAAAACGAGCTTTACTTTACTTTTGTGACACTGAACCAACCAACCAATCCTTGTTTTATCCTAGTAATGCCGAGCAATAGGCATGGTCACTACAACTGTCCATTTTGTAAGTCACTGGTTTGACTCAGACAGCTAGCCAGGGATCAATCCCATGACATGCCACCCGGCAAGCGGGCGCTCTACCCAGCTTGCCATCCGGTAACGGCTGTGGTTAGCAAATAGGAATTGGTATTTTAGTTGTTTGTTGAGTAAATAGCAGTACATTTAATTAGGTAATCACCAGAGCGTGACGACGCACCGTGTAACCTATGTGAACGCCTCAGGTATGCCCACCAGACACCTGCCGACAATGAGGAGAGGGGAGAGAGAGAGGAGAGTTGGGAGAGTAAGGAGAATGAGGAGAGTGGGGAGAGTGTGGAGAGAGTGGAGAGTTTGGAGAGTGTGGAGATTGTGGAGACCGTAGAGAGCGAGGAGAGTGGGGAGAATGAGGAGAGGGGGGAGAGTTGGAATAGTGGGGAGAATGAGAAGAGTAGGGGGAGTGAGGAGAGTGAGGAGAGTGGGGAGAGTGATGAGAGTGTGGAGAGTGAGGAGAGTGAGGAGAGTGTGGAGAGTGAGGCGAGTGAGGTGAGTATGGAGAGTGAGGAGAGTTGGAAGAATGGGGAGAATGAGGAGAGAGGGGAGTGAGGAGAGTAAGGAGCGTAAGGAGAATGAGGAGAGTAAGGAGAGTAAGGAGAGTGAGGAGATTGAGGAGAGTTAGGAAATTTGGGAGAGTATGGATAGTGAGGAGAGTAAGGCGGGTAAGGATAGTGAGGAGAATAAGAAGAGTAAGGAGAGTGAGGAGAGTGAATAGATTGAGGAGAGTGACAGGAGGGTGGAGAGTGAGGAGAGTGAGGAGAGTGAGGAGAGTGAGGAGAGTGGAGAGTGAGGAGAGTGAGGAGAGGGAGGAGAGGGAGGAGAGTCAGAATAGTCGAGAGAATCAGAAGAGTGGGAGTAGGGGGAGTGAGGAGAGTGAGGAGAGTAAGGAGAGTGAGGAGATTGAGGAGAGTGAGGAGAGTGGGGAGAGTGCTGAGAGTGTGGAGAGTGAAGAGAGTGAGGAGAGTGTGGAGAGTGAGGCGAGTGAGGTGAGTATGGAGAGTGAGGAGAGTTGGAAGAATGGGGAGAATGAGGAGAGAGGGGAGTGAGGAGAGTAAGGAGAATTAGGATAGTAAGGAGAGTAAGGAGAGTGAATAGATTGAGGAGAGTGAGAGGAGTGTGGAGAGTGAGGAGAGTGAGGAGAGTGAGGAGAGTGAGGAGAGTGAGGAGAGTGAGGAGAGTGAGGAGAGTGAGGAGAGTGAGGAGAGGGATGAGGGGGAGGAGAGTGGAGAGTGAGGAGAGGGAGGAGAGTCAGAATAGTCGAGAGAATGAGAAGAGTGGGAGTAGGGGGAGTGAGGAGAGTGAGGAGAGTAAGGAGAGTGAGGAGATTGAGGAGAGTGACGAGAGTGGAGAGAGTGCTGAGAGTGTGGAGAGTGAAGAGAGTGATGAGAGTGTGGAGAGTGAGGTGAGTGAGGTAAGTATGGAGAGTGAGGAGAGTTGGAAGAATGGGGAGAATGAGGAGAGAGTGGAGTGAGGAGAGTAAGGAGAGTAAGGAGAATGAGGATAGTAAGGAGAGTAAGGAGAGTGAATAGATTGAGGGGAGTGAGAGGAGTGTGGAGAGTGAGGAGAGTGAGGAGAGTGAGGAGAGTGAGGAGAGTGAGGAGAGGAGAGGAGAGGGAGGAGAGGGAGGAGAGGGAGGAGAGTCAGAATAGTCGGGAGAATGAGAAGGGGGGGGGGAGTGAGGAGAGTAAGGAGAGTGAGGAGAGTGAGGAGAGTGGGGAGAGTGAAAAGAGTGGGGAGAGTTGGAAGAGTGGCGAGAATGAGGCGAGTGGGGGAGTGATGAGGGTGAGGGGAGTAAAGAGAGTGAGGAGAGTGGGGAGAATGGGGAGAGTTGGGAGAGTAAGGAGAGTGGGGAAAGTGAGTAGAGTGGGGAGAATGAGCAGAGTGAGGAGAGTTGGGAGAGTTGGGAGAGTGAGGAGAGTGAGGAGAGTGGGGAGAGTGAAGAGAGTGAGGAGAGTGTGGAGAGTGTGGAGAGTGGGGAGAGTGAGGAGAGTGAGGAGAGTGGGGAAAGTGAGGAGAGTGAGGAGAGTGGGGAGAGTGAGGAGAGTGGGGAGCGTGAGCAGAGTGAGGAGAGTTGCACGAGTTGCGAGAGTGAGGAGAGTAAGGAGAGTGGGGAGAGTGAGGAGAGTGAGGAGAGTGGGGAGAATTTGGAGAGTGGGGCGAGTGAGGAGAGTAAGGAGAGTGGGGAGAGTGAGGAGAGTGAGGAGAGTGGGGAGAATTTGGAGAGTGAGCAAAGTGAGGAGAGAATTGAATCGAACATGTCGCTGTTGAACGTCACACAAGCCTATGGCGCCCAGCATTTTGATCTGTACACCAAGTCTTTTCACTTCACACATCTCCAAAGTCTGATGTTTTAAATCAAAATTTCTCCCAATTAAACTAAAGGAGATTCTATGACTCAACTTAATATTTACCTTTAATACGACAGGGACTCAAAACCATGGGATTATACAACATAGTGAGCGTATAAGATTGGTTGGTTATTGGAGTTTTACGTACTGGCAACATCTAAGGTCAAATCAGAACGGGTTGAGGAGCGTATTAGAAGGGCAAGAACACTGGGGGAAAACACCAAATAAACTCGAAGATATCGTTTAGTGTCTGCTTCCTTTCATTCCTTGCACCCACCACTAGGTGGTGCTGCGGTGGGGGTTAGGGGGGGGGGGTGGAGTACGTTATTAACTTCCAACAGGCAGCCATGTTGGACACTGCGGTTACACAGCAGCAATTATCTCTTCTTGTATCAGCTCTGGTCACGTGACATGACGGATGTTCTCGGTGGCAGTTCCCACACTTAAATGTCGTAATCTGGCTTGACTTTTATGATTACATTTTAAATGGTTAATCACTGCTACCGACATCGTAGCCCTGGCTAGTTATATCTACCACTCAAATGTATCATTTGTAACGGTGCTTGTTTGGCCAATTAGCTCCAGGCCCACAATATTTTAAAAAGTTACTCCAATCTAATGTAATGTCCAGTATACTTAACTTATAAGTTATATACAGGTTATATAGTGTGATCTATTGGTGTAAGGATGTGTTTTTTTTGTTTTTTTTTTGGGGGTCCATTAGTTGTTATCCCAGGTACTGCAGGTATTGCAATACCTCAGGGAGTTGCAATACCTCAGGGAGTTTGACGCCCCTGCCCTGCAGAGTTCTAAACCACTGCCTTGTGGTACAGGTCCTTGACAGAACCGAAGGCTAAGGGAGCAAACCCTGAACAGAAAACCATGTCACTGTGGCAGCATTAAGGGCGGTTGATGTATGGAACTCCCAACATCTCCCGACCAGCCACTGCAGGGACAAATAGTTTTGCGCCTGTCTTGACATGTTCTTGCCGGTGTGAAACCTCTATTTGCTCCCCGAGAGAGTGCCGCTGGTAACTTGCAAAAGCCAGCAGCACTTCAACACTTTTGCAGGCAGCTTTCATGAAATCGACTCATGGACGCAACTCTCACAGCAGAGAGCTAAATGGAGAGCGGCAGTCAAGTAATGAAAGCAGTCTTTGTCGCATCGCGACCGACAGCATGATGATGATGATGAAGGATGAGCACAGATATATGTAGCTGTAAGCAATGTGGGCAGGCGGTAATGTGTCTACCTGTGAAGCGATCGATCGATCCTTCTCAGTGGACCCATTTTCAGTTTGGGTTATTTTCCGTTCCAACCAGTGGTCCACAACTGATTCATCAAATGATGTGGTATGTACTGTCCTGTCTTGCTGCTTACAGTTTCTGTATGCAATGTTGTTTGGTTTTCGCCAGCCTTGAATATCGTTATACGGCTATGGCACCAGGCAGCGGTGCTGGGCAATGCAAAAGTGAAGCACCAGGTGGCAGGCCCAGAGACGACACTGAAGCTTTTGCATGACTGTTGGAACACTATAAAAAAAAAAAATTGTGGGAAAGCCATTTTCGCAGCTAGGATATTAATAAAACAGCTAAGGTCATAGCAGGACGGGTACCGACTTGTGACAGTGTGCACTCATGGTGACTTTATAGTGCTACCCCATTGGGAAATTAGGCCACCAGCACCATGGCCCGATGTCCCACTCAGTCATATTATTCTGACACTGAGCGATCCAGTCCTTGCCCTATCCTAACATTTGGCGACCAAGCGACAAGTATATATTTTTAAATCATTGGTTTGACTCGACCAGGGTTCGAATCCCACGATCTACCAAAACGGGAGAGGGACCGTCAACTCATTCGGCCATCCCATCTGGTCTCATCAAATTAACCAACGTGAAGACAGATTCCTGTGTATAAATGATGCCCGGATGTAAAATAGCGATGTATGACTGACATTGCTCCAAAGACCAAAACCCCAGTCACACTACAGCTTGCGACCACTTTGCGACCACTTTAGACCAAAGAACCCACAGTCACCAGTGACATCCAGATGTCGGCAACTATTGTTTTGGTCACAAGGGCATCACTGGTGACTGTGGGTTCTTTGATCTTGAGTTGGAAAATATAATAAAACATATACTTTAATGAAATTTAAAAGTGAAATTGATGGCGTTCTCTGGCCACCATCTTGTCTTTTTGCATTCTATCCCATTTCACCAACTCTGTGCTGATATAAGTAACCATTTGACACTGGTGCCAGGCATTCTACTTGTTGCTCCATACTAACCCTATTTTCGCCCGTATTTAGAGTACGTTGTTGTTTACCCCTGTACTGGAAGTACGGGGTGAATCTTTTATCTACACGTGCAGGAGATCGGGAGTTTGGTTCCTGGTCAAGTCAAGCCAATGACTTATAAAATTGGTACTTGTCGCTTCCTAGCCTGGCGCTCTGCATTAACAGGATAAGGCAAGGACTGGTTAGCTCAGTGTCAGGATAATGTGACTAAGTGGGATATCGGGTCATGGTGCCGGTGGCCTGATTTCCCAGTGGGACAGGACCATAAAGTCAACATCAGTGCACACTGTCACAAGTCGGTACACTTCCTGGTATGATCCTAGATGTTGCCAGGACGTAAAACTCCAACAACCAAACAATCAACTAAGCATCCCTTCCAGTCAAATATTGCCAGACTTTGCTTGATATTTCTAGTTTAAATTAAGGAAGAGTAGGTTATAATAGTCAACCTATAATATATTTATATAGAAAAGTAGCACAAACTCATTACCACTGTTTGGTTTATACCCCTGTCACACTATGACGTAACAAGCAAACGTAAGCCTGACATGATCACGTTTCATCATTATGTTGACGTACGTTGGGTTATGTTTTGATGACGTCAGAATGACGTTAGACTGACGTCGAGCTACATCACGTTACGTCGTGTTACGTCGGCGTGCTTCAAAGTTTTGAACCTGTTCAAAACTTTCGATGTAACTCGAACGTAAGGGTTTACATTCGCTGTACGTTCTGTTCACGTTCAGCGAACATCAATGACGTTAAACGGACATTAGGCAAACGCTGCTCACTACGTTGAACTACGTTCCACTACGTTGACCCACATTAAACCAGGTGGAAATGACCATGCGGCATAATGGGAACGTCAGGAGAACGTCAGGAGAACGTCAGGAGAACATCAGGAGAACATCAGGAGAACGTACATTCAACGTATGTTCAACATCTCATGATGTATGTAATGTCACGTAACGTTCTTCTGGCGATGGAATAACGTTCATAACGTTCCGTGAGCGTAATGACGTTGTCCTCTCTAGTTGAATGACGGTATCACTATGCTTTACCAACATTACGCTCTCGTCCACTACGCTGCATCCACATTCAACTTGTGCCCAAATTTGCATACTACACCGAGAAGTTCAACGTTCTTCACGTTCTCCCTACGTTGACGTCGTTACATCGTAGTGTGACAGGGCCTTTAGGACGCACCTGGAGTGATACATCACGGGTCAGTGGGTCATCGTGGGTCAGCGGGTCAAGCAATTAACCAAGGCTTGAAGGGCGTCCCAGGGTACTGCAACCCTGGCCGAGTGGCCGTAGAGCCAGGTGTACAATCCTCCACTCCTCTCTGACTCGGAGGCAGTCTGCCCCAGCCTCTACCCACTCACAACACCTCAGCTGCTCTGAAACTACTTCGGCCTGTCGTTACATGTGTGCTACTCCGTGATAACTGATATGGCACTTAAGAAAAGGAATAGCGAAATGAGCAAGTGGACCATGTTTGTTGTTGTTTTACATACTAGCAACATTAAGGGTCATATCAGGATGCACACCGACTTGTGACAGTGTGCAATCATGGCAACTTTATAGTGCTGCCCCACTGGGAAATCAGGCTGCTTGAACCATGACCCAATATCCCACTCAGTCACATTATCCTGACACTGAGCCAACCAGACCTTGTCCTATCCTATTAATGACAAGCCCCAGGCTAGGAAGCGACAAGTAAAGAGGGCCAAGGCTGAATCAGTTGAGCGTCCATCTCCCGTTTTGGTATGTCACGAGAATCGAATATGCGGGCTTGAACCCTGGTTGCATCAAACTGATGACTTAAAAATTGAAATTCGTCGTGAGCTAGCCTGGCGGTTGGCATTACTAGGATAGGGCAAGGAGCAGTGGAATGACAAAGACCAATTTTCTGTGAATGAATTTTCTCCTGCTTAATCAACTAACGTACAAACAAAAATCTATAATAAAAAAAAGTTAGTGTCGGGCGAGGTGTGGGCGAGGTGTGTTGTGGGAAGGGTTGTCTGGGTGTAGACCTGAGGTGGGCAGGGGGTCTGAATACCGAGTTCAGTTCAGCCGAGCCATGGATTGTAGTTGGGTTCGGATTAAATAAAGGTTCACCCCGTACTTGTAGTAGGGGTGAAAACCAACCCATTAGAAAAACTGGCTAAGAATTTCGACATGCTGGGGAAATTAACTGAGCAGATGAATTCTTAATTTAAGAAGCAAAATAATTATATTCTTTATATATGTCTTCATATTTACCTGCCACTTTTGAGTTGAAAAATATAATAAAACATGTAGTTTATGGATTTTAAAAGTGCAATCAATGGCGTTCTATTGCCGCCATCTTGTCTTTTTTTATTCTCTCTCATTTCACCAACTCTGTGCCGATATATGTAGCCATTCGATACTGGAACCAGGGATTCTACTTCCTGTTCCATACTAAAGTCATTTTCACCTGTATTTAGATTACGTTGTCATTCACCCCTGTCCTGTAAGTACGGGATGAATCTTTTATCTAGGTTCTGATGTGTGGGTGGTGTGGGTGTGTCGGTGTGTGGAGATGTGGGTGTGTGGAGATGTGGGTGTGTCGGTGTGTGGGGATGTGGGTGTGTGGGGATGTGGGTGTGTGGTTGTGTGGGGGTGTGGGGGTGTGGGGTGTGGGTGTGGTGGTGTGCATGCGTGGGGGTGTGGGGGTGTGGGGTGTGGGGGTGTGGAGGTGTGAGGGTGTGAGGGTGTGGGGGTGTGGGGGTGTGGAGGTGTGGGGGTGTGGGGGGTGCATGTGTGGGGTGTGGGGGTGTGGGGTGTGGGGGTGTGGGGGTGTGGAGGTGTGGGGGTGTGGGGGTGTTGTGTGGATGTCCTAGTGGTGGGGTGCGGGTTTTGGGTGGAATCCAAAGAGGGTAAGAAGAGTGTGAGATGAGTAGCAGGTGTGTGTGGGGGGGGGGGGGGGGGGGGGAGAGGGGGGGAGGGGAGGGCACTAGGTGTCCGGGACCAGCGTGGCGGTAACTTCGAGTCTGGCTCTCTGCCAAAAACACTCATAATCATATGGCGGTTATCAGCAGTGACTGGACATCTTCACTGAAACACAACCACACCCATTTCTTCTGATTCAATTTCCAAGAGGCCAGGCATCATAAAGTCTGACAAACATTATAATGTCTGACAGACATATTATGTCTGTCAGACATCTATCCTGAAAATACCACCAACCCCAGTGATCGGCTATCGGAAACCTCTTAAAAGTTAGAATCGGAAATCAGTAGAGGCCGTCATCATTTTCACAAGTCTAAGGTTTCATTAAATACTGTGAATCCTGCCAGTGTGTGTATATAATACGACCACAGAACAGGCTGTCATCACCTCGCTTGGAAGGTGTCTAGTATGTTTGGCTTGAGTTACTACTTATGATGAGCCTGGTGACCAGTTTGTGTGTCTTAAAACAGGATAGTGGAGTGAGGAAGACTAATTGCCCGCGATTGAAATTTCAGTTGCGTAATTAATGACTGTACAGCGTATAAGGAATATCCCACAATGCATCACCAGTTGACTAGCGATCTCCTCACTCATGTAGGTGTCTGGCTGGCATTACAAACTCACCTTTGTGGTCTGAGTAAGCGTTGCGTTTCCACTTAGTCACTCCCTTCAACCACTGGACGCGATGGCCGAATCGGTAGAGTGCAGGCTTCCTGTGCGGGAGATCGGGAGTTCAATTCCCAGTCGGGTCAAACCAATGACTTACAAAATTGATACTTGTCACTTCCTAGCTTGGCGCTCAACATTAATAGGATAGAGCAAGGACTGGTTGGTTGAGTGTTAGGATAATGTGACTGAGTGGGATGTCTGGTCATGGTGCTGGCAGCCTGATTTCCCAGTGGAGCAGCACTATAAAGTCGCCATGAGTGCACACTGTCACAAATCGGTACCCGTCCTGATATGACCTTATATGTTGCCAAGATGTACAATTCCAACAAACAAGTGACCCTTCTTCCACACTCTGACTACGCACCTGTCACCTTTCATTCCACCTCAACGAGGCGATAGAGGGATAGAGAAGTGATGCAGTGTGCATACTTCATATTCCTTTCCAAATTTATTTATTTATACAAAATTACTATTCTGCACACATATTTTCAGTAATTGCTAAAGTTGGATAGTCCGATAAAATCATCAAAATTTCGAGGCCAAAAGACTTATCTAGATTTGATTCTACATATCCAACTTAGATACTGATGCACTTATTAAGGTTGTTTTTTCTGCATCAAAGGGGATATTAAACCAATTTAATAAACATGTTGCTGCTGAAGCCTATAGCCGACCGACTTTTGAAATGTTTTCACTTCAAATATCTCCAAAGTTGGCCATTTAAGATAAAAGTTACTTCAAGCTAAATTAAGGTAGATCATAGCAATCAAATTAATATATTTATTTTAAAATTTGACTGAAACTCAAAACCATCGGACTATGCAACTTTAGGCATTTCAGAACTAGCAAAGTAGGGAGGGTGATTGTGGAACTGTGCCTTTTCTTTGATGAAGGGCGAAACTATATTCCATATTGAAATATTTATCTAGCAAATATAGACAGCGCATGTATTTAATTAAATTTTTCACCATTTTGGTTTACAAGACGCGCCTATCATGGATTGATATCAAACTAATCCAGTTTTATACCAATCCGTGATAGGTAAGTCCTTTAATGTTGCAAATACAATGTTAATTATCTATTACACCACAGCAAAATTACTTTTTTAAATATTTTTTACTAAAGTGTATTTTATTCATCGAATAATATCTCTTGTCAGCACCAGAGCACTGGTCTTCCGGCCGTACAGTACACTTTCTTGATACATAAATGAAACTACTATCAGTTGTAATAGTAACTGCATGCAAATCCTGTTTGATGCTAAAAGAATTATACATTTTATAAATGAAATATCAGCTGCAGTAGTAACCATGTACAATTCCAGTCCAATAAATGTATCATGCATTCACTTTCAGTGAATATGTATTATATGGCTCCAGAATTTTGTTTAGACATTTTTTTCCTTCTTTCCTTTTTTTCTAAAGAAATAACAAAAATATATATATACCTATTTTCAAATGCATACATAGTATATATGCAAATCAGTGGATTTAATCACAATTAATAGGCTGGTATCTAGTAAATACCTACACTGATTTTCTCATAAATGTAAGTCATTATATACTGAAGGATACGGTATGATCAGATGATGGTGACAGGAAAGAGTTAAGTAAATTGGAACACCGGATGTCAGTGTGTTTTTAGCATGATGTTAATTTTTGCAATACTGTTTGAATTATTTAATTAGTAATTCTTAGTTCTTTGTGTTGTGTGATTTGATGAATGGAATGGAGGTCTGAGATTGTAGCGGCGATTTATATGTGACTGGTATTGGGTCAATTTCAAGGAAAATGCTAGGTACTAGTTATGTAATGGGCATTGAAAGAGGGATGGGAAGGGGCTTAGCATCCTATTCTGTTTACAAATGCCAAATTTATGTTTATTTTATGTTTGATTACTTATTTAAATCATGAACTATTTTTTGTCTCCATTTCTGTTATTATTTCTTGTTGCACTGCCCTCGTTATTATGTCTTGTTTTTTTTTGTGTTAAGAAAAAAAGAATTTATTTATCCTGCTCATAACGGATAAGTGTGTTAAAACTTGTTTTCACCGCTGGGCAGCACTAGTCTTGTCCCAACTCTATTTCCATAGATTGTGCAGTATACATACCACAGCCTTTGATGAACCAGTTGTGGACCACTGGTTTCCGTTCCAACCAGTGGTCCACAACTGGTTCATCAACGCTGTCGTCCTGTCTGTGGGAAGGTGCATATAGAAAAAAACCTTGCTGCTTATCGGAAAGAGTAGCCTATGTGGCGACAGCGAGTTTCCTCCAAAGAAATATGACAGAAGGACCATATGTTTGACATAAAGCCTCATGTATGCACAAGTACCCGACCCACATAGGGGACCAGGGGCCGTATGCAGGTGTCGGTGTTACGGCTCCAAAACGCGTTTAGCGCAGGATTTCCCGGTTAGCGGCGGGATTTCCAGTTTAGCGAGCAAAATTCCATATGCAGGAAGCGGTGTTACGCTAACACCGCGCGTTTACCCTAAACCCGTTTCATAGCAGGTTTACGGTCGGTGTTAGCGTACGGTCCTACCCAAATCTATTCAATGCTGTCATATTTAACAGAATTACATACGCAATAAGTGAAATATGATTAAATTAACCCTAAATTCGAAGCAATATTAACGCTGCCGCCGTAATGGCGGAGATATTAATACTTATATTTTCGAATCGACGAACGTAAAGTAAACAAATCGCCGCCGTCGCGACCGCCGCGTCGACGTCGACATCCATACTGGCCGACGTCTACGCATTGGCGGCAATGTATTAGCGATTTGTTTAGTTTACGCTCGTCGATTCGAAAATATAACCGTTAATATCGCCGCCGTTACGGCCGCAGCGTTAATATTGCTTCGAATTTACGGTTAATTTCATCAAATTTCACTTATTGCGTATCTAATTCTGTTAAATATGATAGCATTTAATATATTTAAGCCTAATATATGGGTAGAGACCCAGAGGGAATTCCCAAATCTATAAATAATTTCACGTTTAGCTAACACTGGCCATTTAGGCGCTCCTGCATACCACTTGACATATTTCGCCCGGTCGGTGTTAGCTATACGCATTTAGCGGCTAACCTAAAACTCGCGTAACACCGTTTCCTGCATACGGCCCCAGGGCGCGGGGACATCGAGGGCACGACGAACCCGGAGGGATCAGCAGGGAACCCGAGGGGGAGAGGGGGACAGAGGGGACCCTGGCGGGTGGTGGGGGGTCCGGAGGGGCCAGGGGAGCATGCCGGGGGACCCGTGGATGCCCCGGGGAGACCCGTGGGATGGCCCGGGGATTACCCGGGAGTGACGCGGGGAAAACCCGGAGGGGACCCGAGGAAGACCCGGAGGGGAACCGGGGGACCCGGGAGGACCCGAGGGAACCAGGGGGGACCCGGTGAGGACCCGAGGGGCTGAAGATGGGTGTGTAAATGACACGATTAATAATTGGTTGGAAACCGATGAGAGTTCTAATACTAATATATTTAACGTGGAGACTGTGAGAGGGGCTTCAGACTATTATAAAATATCTATCTGTGAGACTGAAACTAGTTCTCCTTTGATATTTTACGTATTTGGTAACGGGGGAGTGGAGAGATGTGGTGGTACACACCTCCATATATGGTGCGAGTCTCATATAATGGACGCCCCTGACCTCTCACGGGATGTTATACTACGCCCCCCCCCGCCCCCCTCCCGCAGGAGTAATGCCAATTACTGCCACCAGGGCACCCATCGTCCCTCCTGGCACGAGCAGCAACGCGCACCCGTCTGCGATGATGACGTCACAAAGAACCGAGCGTTCGTTCCAACTTCCGGAAAGTTGGGAATGCCAGCGAGAAAATCTCAGGCTTCACGGTTGGCTGACCCCATGTGTCTGTCTGCCTGTACACATGGTGCTGGCTGCAGCCATACCCCCGCCCCCCGCGCCCCCCACCCACCCCTCCTCCTTCACTTCGTGTTTGTTATTACACGTCGCATTAACCAGCTAATTTGTTTGTTTGTTTGTTGTTGTTTAACATCCTAGCAACATCTAAGTTCATATCAGGACGGGTACCGACTTGTGACAGTGAGCACTCATGGTGACTTTATAGTGCTGCCCCACTGGAAGACCAGGCCACCAGCACCATGACCTGATATTCCACTCAGTCACATTATCCTGACACTGAGCCAACCAGTCCTTGCCCTATCCTAATAATGCCGAGCGCCAGGCTACGAAGCAACAAGTATCAATTTTTAAGTTATTGGTTTGACTCGACCAGGGTTCGAATCCACGACCTCACGATCTACTAACACGGGAGATGGACGCTCTAACTCATTCGGCCATCCCGTCTGGATTTAACCAGATAAGGACCCCGGCCCTGCATTAGCGAATCTTTGGTAAACCCGACGTGCGTTCATTCATATATGTGGGCAGTCCGACCACTTTGTCGTCCAATGTTGTCAACATTTTCATGGTCATACAAAATGTACAACAGGTGGACGGAGGGTGCTGTAAGTAAAGTATGATTTTTATCGTTTAATAAATTGTTAGTAATGTTTGGCGATTTTTGTGGGTTTCTTTTGTTACTGTCATGGGGCTGATGAAAACGGGAAATATTGCGCCTAGAGCGGGACTCGAACCCACATCTCTTTGCATTCCGGGTCAGTGTGCTAACCATTGCACCATACTAACCATGCCTATCTGTCTATGTGGCTCCTTTCCTGAGAGGTCAGTGCAGACCACTACACTCATCCCCTGGAATTGTAAGTATTTTAATGCTTACAATTACATACATACAGGCAGTGCAGTTACATATACATACACAGGGTAGGTTCAACAACCATACAGCGCATTGCTTGTACAGGATCATGGTCATGGCAACCAGTGTCGTGTGAGTGATGAAAATGGGAAATATTGCGCCTAGAGCAGGACTCGAACGCATATCTCATTACATTCCGGGCCAGTGTGATAACCATTACACCACCTAGGATCCCTGATATTACCACACTTCCCACGCCTACCTGTCTATGCAGCTCTTTGCCTGAGAGGTCAGTGTAGACCACTACATTACATTTGTTGATTAAGCAGGAGAATTTTCAATTGCAAATAATTGGTCTTCCTCATTCCACTGCTTGTTGCCCTATCCTGTCGATAGCCAGGCTAGGTAGCAACACACATTATTTTTTATGATATTGGTTTGACTCGACCATGGTTCGAAACTGGAGATTTGAATCCCATGACCTACCTACCAAAATGGCCGCCCCATGTGGGTCTGTAGTACAATGTTTACGTGTACTACGTTGGGGGTGACAACAGGGGTTGGACAAGTAGTACTCTTTGTACTTCCATGACAATATTGATAACTTTGGATGGCCCTTTAATGTATCCTATTTACATATTTGAGCTTATTTATCTCAAAGATGATATGGTATGGATATTAGTATTTTTTTATTATTTTATTTTTTTGATGCTGTGTTTATAATGAGTCAGCCTCACGAAAATGGGCCAATTGGTGGTTTATTTAAGATGTCGGCATCGCAATTCTTAAAGTGTAGTGCATTTCTTTGTTTTATATTAAATTATCCTAGAAACAAATAAGGTTGTTGTATTTTCTCTACCTTTACATTCCGGATAAATTTAACGACTTTGCAACACCTCTGTCAATGCTAAACTATAAGTATGCCGATCGACGCCGACATCCAATGCTCGATGCCGACAACTTTAACAGATGTCGGCGTCGCAATTCTTAAAGTGTAGTGCATTTCTTTGTTTTATATTAAATTATCCTAGAAACAAATAAGGTTGTTGTGTTTTCTCTACCTTTACATTCAGGATAAATTTAAGGACTTTGCAACACCTCTGTCAATGCTAAACTATAAGTATGACGATCGACGCCGACATCCAATGATCGACACCGACAACTTCCTCCAATTGGCCTCTTTTTATAATCCTGACTCTTATACTGTCCATAGCATGTAAGGTCAAGTATGTTTTTTGGTGTTTTTTGTTAAACCCACTATTTATACAAATGACTGGCAATAGGCAATGTCTACCTTCTGTGCCTGGGGGGGGGGGGGGGGGGTCGTTAAACAAACAAATACATTTATACGAATGGACCTTACATTATTAACACAAGCGTGACCAAGTCGAATCCTTAACAGGACTGGCTATCTTTCCATGCGGGAGGTTATTGGTTTGAACCTCGACCGAGTCAAACCAATAGCTTACAAAATGGGACTTGCCGCTCCCTAATTTGGTTGTTGTTTGTTTGTTGTTGTTTTACGTCCTAGCAACATCTAAGGTCATACCAGGACGGCCCTAATTTGGCACTTGCAATAACTAGAATATGGCAAGTATAAGTTTAAGTAAGTATAAATTTGCTTAGTATCTGGATGATGTGTCACTAAGTGTGGGATATCGGCTTGGTCTCCCATACAGGGAAGCAACACTATAAAGTCGCCATGAGTGTAGACTGTGACAAGTCGGTACCCGTCCTGATAATAGTGCTATGACCTCTAGATGTAAAACCCAAACAAACAGTAGAAGCACCTTGGTTTTCTGTCCCTGCTGATAAATCTATTGAGCAAGTATATGGGCAGGAAGGAAGGAAGGGGCGTGTGTGAGTGTGTGTGAGGGGAGGTGTGGGTGTGTGTGGAAAGGAAGGGGGGTTAGGGGGGCATGAGGCTTATATTAGTCTAGTTCGGGGAGGTAGGTTGGTGCATGGCCAGTACAGTTCATTGGAAATTAAGATCAGTGTCATTCGCAGGCCGGGTGGGTCTAGGCCCGGTGTAGGACGTTCAAAACACTACCCCGTTGAAAACACTACGGTAGTGTTTTCAACTTAAGTTCAAAACACTACAGTTAAGTTCAAAACACTACCCCTACATACGTCCAAAACACTATCCAAGTTCAAAACACTATCATAACACGGCAGTGGGGGCTGTAAGTGTAATGCCACTTGTTTGTTTGTTGTTGTTTTATGTCCTAGCAACATCTAAGGTCATATCAGGACGGGTCCTATCCTATTAATGGCAAGCACCAGGCTAGGAAGCGACAAGTATCAATTTTATAAGTCATTGAGGAGAGGAAGGGAGAGGGGAGGGAAGGCGAGGGGAGCGAGGGAGAATGAGGAGAGGAGAGGGGAGCGGGGCAGATGGGAGCGGAGGCGAGTGAAGAGAGGCGAGCGGAGGCGACAGGGGCAGAGGGGAGCGGAGGATAGTGAGGAGAGGAGAAGGGAGGGGGACAGTGGCAGATGGGAGCGGAGGCTCGTGACGAGAGGAGAAGGGAGGGGGACAGTGGCAGATGGGAGCGGAGGCTAGTGAGGAGAGGAGAAGGGAGGGGGACAGTGGCAGATGGGAGCGGAGGCTAGTGAGGAGAGGAGAAGGGAGGGGGACAGTGGCAGATGGGAGCAGAGGCTAGTGAGGAGAGGAGAAGGGAGGGGGACAGTGGCAGATGGGA
The DNA here is from genome assembly GCA_030323885.1 of Branchipolynoe longqiensis. Lineage (NCBI taxonomy): Eukaryota > Metazoa > Annelida > Polychaeta > Phyllodocida > Polynoidae > Branchipolynoe > Branchipolynoe longqiensis. The sequence continues at coordinate 33,496,450 of CM059193.1, forward strand.
GCGGAGGCTAGTGAGGAGAGGAGAAGGGAGGGGGACAGTGGCAGATGGGAGCGGAGGCTAGTGAGGAGAGGAGAAGGGAGGAGAGCGGGGTTGAGAGGAGCGGAAGAGAGTGACGAGAGGAGAAGGGAAGAGAAGGGAGGAGAGGGGAGGGGAGAGGCTGGTGGGGGGAGGCTGGTGGGGGGGATGGCGGTCGGTACCACCTGGTACACCCACCGGTGCATGGTGCATTCACTCCCCCAAGGTGGACACAAACAAAGATTACAATTACCACCGGTACACTTAGTGCTTAGACACTAATAATAATAATAATAAATAATTAAATAGAAGAATCAAACGTGCTGCCGGGGCCAAATTCCCTGGTCCTGCGCGCTGAGGCGCCCTATTGATCCGCCCAAGGGAGGTGGTGTTACTAAGTATTCGATGCACATACCTCCAAAAGCGCCATTACTGGAAAACCCGTAATGTAGTTTAAATGCTTGCGCTAGTTGGAACCTTTGATGCAGCAGCTTTGTCAGCGCAGTCCATCGCTGTGACGTCATGTTCATTGAGAATTAGGTCAAGTGGATTAAGTCCGGGTGGCAGGGTTTTAATCCGAGGACTCACCTCTGCGAATTATATAACGCGCAATCCGATTGGTCGAGGTCATTGGCCTGGGGACCATTGCGACCAGAACAGATCCAATGTTATTGTCGATTCTTAGGTGAGAATGAGAATCAAATCGCGCCGTCATTACAGTGCCACCTGCCCATCTGATCAGTTTGTTTGTTGTTTAACTTCCTAGCAAAATCTAAGGTCATATCAGGACGGGTACTGACTTGTGACAGTGCGCACTCATGGCGACTTCATAGTGCTGCCCCACATCTAGGTGAGTGTTTTGGCTTATACAAGTTTATGCTTTCATTGCACCATGCAGCTTGGAGCCATTGGCCGGGCGGTGGCTACTGATGCCGGAAATTTGCAAGTGTCCAGAAATGGACCTGAGATGACAATAATGCATTTTTATTTTTTGGTAAAATATTTTATTCCAGTTGAATTTCTTTTCTTTCAGCACTTAGGTATTGGTCTTCCAGGCGTAACAATTATGGTGCATATGAACTATTTATGAATGAGATGATATGGTCTGAACAATATAGACAGGTAGCAAGCAGGCATTACACGTATTATGGGGGATCTTACTTTGTACATGTAGAGTGGAGAACAGCCATTTACATTTAGACTATATGATATATCATTGATTTGCTGATCATACCTGTCAGGAGACATTAATGCAATGGCTATGACTTGCTGTTACTGGTAGTAGTTGATTTGGAAGTATTCAGATAATGGCTGCACTGTTCATTTAAAGCTGCATAGTCCGATGAAATCATCAAATTTTCAAAACCAAAGCAATGATCTAAGTTTGATTCTACATATCTAGCTAGATACTGATCCACTTATTAGGCATTTGTCACCACACAGAAGGGAATAGTGAGGCAATTGAATAGATCATGGTACTGCAGAATGCAATGGTGTCATAGTTTTGGCAAGCTTGCCACAATTAATTTTGCATGGTTGCACTTTAAATATTTCAAAAGTTAGCCACTTAAAATAAAAGTTACTTCAAACTAAAGTAAGGTACATTATAACGATCAACCTAATGTATTTATCTCAGACAATTTCTGAAACTCGAAGCCATTGGACTATGCAACTTTAAATTGTCTTTGTCAACTATAGCTTTGTGGTTAGTGTATGTTATTAGTTCAGTCATTGATGGAGTAGTCCCCTTAAGAAATGTATACAAGCACAATTATAAATCAAACCAACATCCTTTGGGAGGTACATAGTTTTATTTGTCAGAATAACACTTGTCAAAACTGAGGTACAAATCTTCCAGCGATAGATCCTGTTAGGTATTTACAAAAAAATATTTTACTGATGAACAAAATAAGGAATGAGAATGTAATGAGGGATGAAAGATGATGTACATTGGTACTTTTTGATTGATGATTGTGCTTTGGGATGTCAGCCACATGCCGGGTTGCTTAGCGTAACTACATATAGACGGTTAGTTTCATCGGTTAGATTCTGATGTTTTGATATACGGGGTAAATGTAAAAGCATGCATACAATTTGGGGTAGCTGTAGCGGGTTTAGTGTTAGTTCATAGGTAGACAGTGGGCACATAGCGGAGGCAGGAGAAGAGCGCGTCCAAGGGTTGATTGGGTTACTGGAGCGGGGTGCGGGGAAGCAGGGATGTGGGGAGCAGGACCAGGCCGAGAGCAGACCAGGGCAGTTCTCATCAATCAGTGAAAGGAAGGGCCTGTCCGGTAAGGTATATTCTGAGAGTGCGTTTAAATCCCAAGTATGTTGAAGCACCTCTAATTCTGGTGGCGGAGCGCATTCCTCATCTCGCCTCCTCTGTCGTTAAGGCGCTTTCACTAGCGTGTTTGTTGCTGGCCTCGACACATGGAGGAGGACACCTTGTTTCTTTGTATGGCCAAAATCAAGCAAGGTAGCAGTTGTAATGGTACAGGGTTTGTTGTTGGTTGGTTTGGAGTTTATGTCCTAGCAAAATCTAAGGTCATTTCAGGATGGGTACTTACTTGTGACAGTGCGCACTCATGGTGACTTTATAGTGCTGCCCCACTGGGAAATCAGGCCGCCAGCACCGTGACCCGATATCCCACTCAGTCACATTATCCTGACACTGAGCTAACCAGTCCCTGCCCTCTCCTATTAATGTCGAGCGCCAGGCTAAGAAGGGCCAAGTATCAATTTTGTCAAGTCATTGAGTTTACTCGAGCGGGAATCGAAGTCCCGATTTCCCTGCGCGTCCCCGTTTGCTAGACCTAGGTATGGTAGTAAATACTTTCCGCGCAGATATTTCCAGTTTTTTCCATTTGTGATTAGAAAACTGACACAAGTATAGAGAGAGTATATTATGTAATCTATCATACATAACTAGATTGGTCGGACGTAGAAGGGTGAGACAATTTTTATCGAATGAGTTGTAAAAAATATTGTCTTCATATATGGTGCTGCTTTATTCAATTATAACCCCCGTTTTTAGTTTTGGAGAAAAATAAATTCTCTCATTTTTCTTCATCCGTATTAGTAATGGTGACTGTACTTTCTCTTTTCAGATGCTGATGTGATTGCGGATGTGGTTGCAGTACCGATTCCGGATCAGTTTGTTTATTTTGGTGTTTTTCATCTAAGGTCATATCAGGACTAGTACCAATTTGACACAGTGCACACTCATCGCGATCTTATAGTGCTGCCCCACTGGGAAATCAGGCCATCAGTACCATGACCTTATATCCCACGCAGTCACATTATTCTGACACTGAGCCAACCAGTCCTTGCCATATCCTAATAATATTGGGCACCAGGCTAGGAAGTGACAAGTATACATTTTAAAGTCATTGGTTTGACTCGACCAGGGTTAGAATCCCATGACCTACCAATACGGGAGATGGACGCTCAATTAATTCGGCCATCCCATCTGATGTGTGGTGGCGTGTGACCAGCTACTAATGGTGACAATACAGTACTGTCAGTTTGGAGAGGTCCCTGTGTGCAGTGGTGTGTGACTGGCTACTAATGGTGGCAATACGATACTGTCAGTGTGGAGAGGTCCCTGTGTGTGGTGGTGTGTGACTGGCTACTAATGGTGACAATACAGTACTGTCAGTGTGGAGAGGTCCCTGTGTGTGGTGGTGTGTGACCGGCTACTAATGGTGACAATACAGTACTGTCAGTGTGGAGAGGTCCCTGTGTGTGGTGGTGTGTGACTGGCTAGTAATGGTGGCAATACGATACTGTCAGTGTGTAGAGGTACCTGTGTGTGGTGGTGTGTGACTGGTTAGTAATGGTGGCAATACGATACAGTCAGTGTGGAGAGGTCGCTGTGTATGGTGGTGTGTGACTGGCTACTAATGGTGGAAATACGGTACTGTCAGTGTGGAGAGGTCCCTGTGTGCAGTGGTGTGTGACTAGCGACTAATGGTGACAATACGGTACTGTCAGTGTTGAGAGGTCCCTGTCTGCGGTGGTGTGTGACTGGCTACTAATGGTGGCAATATGGTACTGTCAGTGTGGAGAGATCCCTGTGTGCGGTGGTGTGTGACCAGCTACTAATGGTGGCAATACGGTACTGTCAGTGTGGAGAGGTCCCTGTCTGCGGTGGTGTGTGACTGGCTACTAATGGTGGCAATACGGTACTGTCAGTGTGGAGAGGTCCCTGTGTGCAGTGGTATGTGACTGGCTACTAATGGTGACAATACGGTACTGTCAGTGTTGAGAGGTCCCTGTGTGCGGTGGTGTGTGACCGGCTACTAATGGTGGCAATCCGGTACTGTCAGTGTGGAGAGGTCACTGTGTGCGGTGGTGTGTGACCATCTATTAATGGTGGCAATACGATACTGTCAGTGTGGAGAGATCCCTGTGTGCGGTGGTGTGTGACCAGCTACTAATGGTGGAAATACGGTACTGTCAGTGTGGAGAGGTCCCTGTGTGCGGTGGTGTGTGACCGGCTACTAATGGTGGCAATACGGTACTGTCAGTGTGGAGAGGTCCCTGTGTGCGGTGGTGTGTGACCAGCTACTAATGGTGGCAATACGGTACTGTCAGTGTGGAGAGGTTCCTGTGTGCGGTGGTGTGTGACCAGCTACTAATGGTGGCAATACGGTACTGAAAGTGTGGAGAGGTCCCTGTGTGCGGTGGTGTGTGACTAGCTACTAATGGTGGAAATACGATACTGTCAGTGTGGAGAGGTCTCTGTGTGCGGTGGTGTGTGACTGGCTACTAATGGTTGCAATATGGTACAGTCAGTGTGGAGAGGTCCCTGTGTGCGGTGGTGTGTGACTGGCTACTAATGGTGGCAATATGGTACTGTCAGTGTGAAGAGGTCCCTGTGTGCGGTGGTGTGTGACTGGCTTTGGTGGTGTTGTGTGTGGGGGTTGTGTGTGGTGTGTGTGTGGTTTGGTGGTTGTTGTGTGTGGGAGGTCCCTGTGTGCGGTGGTGTGTGACCGGCTCCGTAAACCCGGCTGTGTGTCCCGGCCTTCATGGCGGTCGACACCGCGCTGCACCACATGACACGCGCCTCTTCTATCACTCTCCATCGCACCCTGTTGTAATATGTTGGATCCTGTTTGAACCGGTGCGAACTTTCACACTCGTCATGACATCCGTCTCCCACCAGGGTATCTCGGTGCGCCTACTATATATATATATTCATATATTTTATTTACATAGATATATACCCAGAGTTGATCCGCACTATAAAATGGATAATTTGAATATAAATAGACTGCTATTCTATCAGACTGGGCGCAGTGGAGTGGCCGAATCGGTAGAGTCCGGGCCTTGCTTGCAGGAAATCGGAAGTTCGGTTCCCAGTCAAGTCAAACCAATGACTTACATAATTGATACTTGTCGATGCCTAGCCTGGTGCTCGGCATTAATAGGATAGGGCAAGGACTGGTTCGCTCAATGTCAGGATAATGTGACTGAGTGGGATACCAGGTCATGGTGCCAGTGGCCTGATTTCCCAGTGGGCCAGCACTATAAAGTCACCATGAGTGTCACTACAAGTCGGTACCCGTCCTGATATGACTTTAGATGTTTCCAGGACATAAACCTCCAACAATCAACCGACCAGCTATTCTATGCTGTGCCCGACGACTAACATGAAGGGATTATATAAATATAAATAAGCTACTTTTCTATGTTATGCTCGACGGATGCATCATGAAGGCATTATGCGAATATAAATAAATTGTTATTTTCTACTATACATGCATACACTTGTCATATCGATAAGAAACCCATATACTACGTTTTAAAGAGGTTTTTATTTTAGGTTACTACATTTTTATTTTATTCGACTTTTCTCTTTCATCCAATATCACTAAACTTAATTCAAGGGAGGGATATATCTATTAGGGGTGATGTCAGGCAAACCATTCTATATCATATAATATAGTACGACAATGTTGTCTAGTCCAGTATATGAATTGGCTAAAGGCTGCATTCCATATACGCGTAATGCGTAATGCGAATGCGAATGCGACAAAAAATCGAAACGCCTTGAAACCTATGAGCTACATTCCATATACGCGTAATGCGTAATGCGAATGCGAATGCGAATAAAATCCATTATCCCGATCGCTCCATGTAGCGATCGGTGCGTAATGCGTAATGCGTAAAGGTGGTGCGAATAGAAAAGCATCAGTCGCATTTGTCCATTGATATAAGGCTGGAGGAGGCGACTGATAATTACGGACAGCCGGGACAAGGTGGTGCGAACAGAAAAGCATCAGTCGCATTTGTCCATTGATATAAGGCTGGAGGAGGCGACTGATAATTACGGACAGCCGGTCTTCATGAGAAACATGTAGGTTTATGCGGCAGACCTGTTAGGAAGCAGTCTTCATATTTGGGACGGTCCTAACATCCCTCGAAGCAAGCTAAACTGAGCCATGTTTGGACCGTCCCATTCTGTGTGTGTGTCTGTGTGTGTGTCTGTGTGTGTATCTGTGTCTGTGTGTGTGTCTGTGTGTGTGTCTGTGTGTGTCTCTGTGTGTGTCTGTGTGTGTGTGTCTCTGTGTTGTGTCTCTGTGTGTGTCTCTGTGTGTATCTGTGTCTGTGTGTGTCTCTGTGTGTGTCTGTGTGTGTCTGTGTGTGTGTGTCTGTGTGTGTGTCTCTGTGTTGTGTCTCTGTGTCTGTGTGTGTCTGTGTCTCTGTATCTTTGTGTCTCTGTTGCTGTGTGTGTGTCTGTGTGTGTATCTCTGTGTCTCTGTGTGTGTCTCTGTGTTTCTGTGTGTGTCTGTGTGTGTATGTCTGTGTGTCTGTGTGTGTGTCTCTGTGTGTGTCTCTGTGTTGTGTCTCTGTCTCTGTGTGTGTCTCTGTGTGTGTATCTGTGTCTCTGTATGTCTCTGTGTGTGTCTCTGTGTGTGTCTGTGTGTGTGTGTCTCTGTGTGTGTCTCTGTGTTGTGTCTCTATGTCTGTGTGTGTCTGTGTCTCTGTGTCTTTGTGTCTGTGTTGCTGTGTGTCTGTCTCTGTGTGTATCTCTGTGTCTGTGTGTGTGTCTCTGTGTGTCTGTGTGTGTCTGTGTGTGAGTGTCTCTGTGTCTGTGTGTGTGTCTGTGTGTGTGTCTGTGTGTGTGTGTCTCTGTGTCTGTGTGTGTGTCTGTGTGTGTGTCTGTGTGTGTGTGTATCTGTGTCTGTGTGTGTGTGTGTGTCTCTGTGTGTGTCTCTGTGTTGTGTCTCTGTGTCTCTGTGTATGTCTGTGTGTGTGTCTCGGTGTGTATCTGTGTCTGTGTGTGTCTCTGTGTCTGTATGTGTGTCTGTGTGTGTGTGTGTCTCTGTGTGTCTCTGTGTCTGTCTGTGTGTGTGTCTCTGTGTTGTGTCTCTGTGTCTCTGTGTGTGTCTCTGTGTGTGTATCTGTGTCTGGGTCTGTCTGTGTGTCTGTGTGTGTCTGTGTGTGTCTGTGTGTGTATATGTGTCTGTGTGTGTCTCTTTGTCAGAGACACAGAGACACAGACACACACATAGAGACACACACAGAGACACAGAGTCACACACACACAGAGTGGGGTGGTGGCCTTTGGGCAGAACCCAGATGGCAGCGCCAGTTCTGGATAGCGGCCGCTCACGGAACTACCTTGGCCGAGGCATATTAAATGGGCAGTAACATGACCATCAACACTTTAATTATTCATAATTTTCACGATCGAAAATGGCTAGTCCTATTTTGGATATATTGATGCAGCTTTTCTCTCGGAGTTATTTAAGTCCCAACCAACACAGAGATCACTGGTCAGGGAGCATTACGAGCAAGCAACTCAAACCCTTATGACTGCTCTTGTCATAGATCACGGAATGCCAACGCAGTCTAATAGGCTTTTTCTGTAAGATGTTCCGATTCATAGCTCACTAATTACAGTAAATCATAATGCAGTTGGTTGTTGGAGTTTTACGTCCTAGCAACATCTAGGGTCATATCATGACGGGTACCGACCTGTGACATTGTGCACTCATGCTGACTTTATAGTGCTGCCCCACTGGGAGACCAGGCCACCAGCATCATGACCTGATATCCCACTCAGTTTATACCCACCCTGAGCCAACCAGTCCTTGCCCTATTCTAATAATACCGAACACCAGGCTCGGAGGAGGCAAGTATCAATATTTAAGTCATCGGTTTGACTCTGCCAGGGGAATCCCACAATCTACCAAAATGGGAGACGGACGCTCAACTCATTCGGCCATCCCGTCTGGAAGTTTTTTTTTTTGTTCAAGTGTTTTTATTCCTCTGAATAACATGTTGTCAGTGCTAATGCGCTGGTCTTCCAGCCCTAATCACAATTGCCTTTACACAGTAAACAAATCTACAACAATATACAGATAGACAATTACAGGAAAATAAGCAAAACATCAGTACATGAAAGATAGGTAAAGAACAAGATAAAAGAACAAAAAAACATATGCGGGGAGGTAACTATGTTAGACTAGTATGGTAGGCGTTAGTAGGGGGTGGTGCATAACTGATTATCTTTCTAGTAGTAACATACTCGTTTTCTTGTCCATGTTTGCACTCAAAATATCTCAAAAGTTTACCATTTAAAATAAAAGTAACTTTGAACAAATGTAAAGTAGATACTAGTGATCGATATAATATATTTATCTCAGAAAAAATACAGAAATTCAAAACCATTGGACTCTGCAACTTTAATGAAACAAAAATAGGGAATCTTCATGTACAGAACGAATGTTTAAATGAGGTGACCACCCCGTTAATTATATATATCACGAACTGGCTACTACGGGTAGCTGGGGTATTCCCCGACACAATCAGATGACGTCATCAGCAAGGATATAGAGTCATCAAACTGAGTGCTGTCTCAAGTTGGCAGATAAACTCATCGTGATGTGACCGAATCGCTGCTCAGGTACCAAATTGCTCCTCACTCAGTCATCGCATGGTATGTACAGTAAAACCTCTCTAAACGACCACCTCCACAGATCGACCACCCTCCTATATCGATCGCTTTATTTGGATCCCAAACGATCGCCCATAAAATACCATTGTAATGAATGAAGAACTACCTAAAACGACCACCTCCCAAAATTTAATGGACCATGGTCGGTCGATTTAGAGAGGTTTTACTATAGTTGCTTTATGTCACAAGCATGCACTCAGTTCGGAATTATTTATTGCCCCTTACTTTCTTTGACAGAGGAGGGATTGCCGAATCGGTATGAGTGCGAGCTGGCTGGGTGACTTCCGGTGCAGGTTGGTTGGTTGTTGGAGTTTTACGTCCTGGCAATGAAGACGGATGGCCGAATGAGTTGAGCATCCGTCTCCCGTGTTGGTAGGTCGTTGGTAGGTCGTGTTGGTAGGTCCTCACCCCCACCCACACCCACACCCATACCGTCACCCACACCCACACCCACACCTACATCCTCACCCACACCCACATCCATGCCCACACCTACACCCACACCCACACCCACATCCATACCGTCACCCACACCCACACGCACATCCTCACCCACACCCACAACCCAACACTACACTACACCCACCACACCTACATTACCCCACACCACCCACACGCACACCTCACACCCCCCCCCCCCCCCAACCCCCACCCCAACCACACCCACACACACCCCCACACCCACACCTACCTCCCCACACCACACCCACATCCACATCCACACCCACACCACATCCACAACCTACACCTACACCACACCTACCTACACCCCACCTACACCTACACCACCACAACCCACACCTCACCCTACCCCCCCCCCCCACCCCCACACCCACACCCACACCTACACCTACACCCACACCTACACCTACACCCACACCTACACCTACACCCACACCCACACCTACACCCTCCCACACCCGCCCGCCGCCCGGCGGGTCAGACAGACACCTGCGGGTGCCAGTGCCGTATCGAGCCGTGCGGCTGCTGCCCGCCACACGCGCCACTCTGGTGCGTGCCGCCGCCGCCAGGATCGCTGCTATCTACGATGAAAGCGGGCAGCACTCGGTGACCCCCTTCCTACATACGGCTTCCTCCAGCACCTACACCCACACCCACACGCACACGCGCACACCACACACTCACACACCACACACTCACACACCACACACCACACACTCACACACCACACACTCACACACCACACACCACACACTCACACACCACACACCACACACTCACACACCACACACCACACACCACACACCACACACCACACACCACACACCACACAACACACCACACACCATAATTTGTTTCCCTTGGCCACAAATATATGATTGTGAGCTTTTTAATTTAATGAGTGTCTATTGGCACATAATTTATTGTCTGCTTTTACATGTAAAAGCGATGGTTTGAACAAAAACAAACAAAAACAAACAATTCTCGCCGTGAATATGGCCATGCTGCCGACATGGCATAAAGCAACCACCAATCAACCAATCAACACACCACACACCATACACCACACACCACACCACACACCACACATCACACATCACACGCCACACACCACACACTCACATACCACACCCTCACCCACATACTCACATACATTTACATACCCTCTCACACTCACACACTCACACGCTCACCCGCTCACACACTCACACACTCACACACTCACACACTCACCCATACACACTCAGCAATACACACTCACTCACACACTCACATATATTTACATACACTCTCATTCTCACTCTCACACACAGACACTCACACATTCACACACTCACACACTAACCTATACACACTCACACACTAACCCATACACACTCACACACTCACATTCACCCACATACATCCATGTACACACACACTCACATGCATTTATATACACTCTCACTCACACACTCATACACACACCCACACATACTCACACTCACCCACACACTCACCCATGCACACACTCACACACTCACATACATTTACATGCACTCTCACTCTCACACTGACACACATTCAAGCACACTCACACGCACTCACCCATACACTAACACACCACACGCTCACACATGCTTAAATACTCACACACCTACACACACTCACACATACTCTCACACACTGACATGAACTCACCCAAACACACACTCACACACATTCAGACATACTCATCCATGCACACACTCACACACTCACACATTTACATACACTCTCAAACTCACACACTCACACTTACATACACACTCTCACACTTACATTCGCACTTATATACACTCACACACTCACACTCAGATGCACTCAGAGACTCATGTACACTTATACGCACACACTCGCACACTCACACACACTCGCACAGTCCCACACTCACATGCACTCAACTTTATCCACTCACCCACTCAGTATCATTCCCTTATACCCCAGTCTCACGAGGCCTGCATTCGCTTACGATCGGTTCGCGACGTCAAAAAGTCCTCCTTGCGCCCTCCTTACGCCCTCATTAAGTGCTGTCGCCACGAGGACAGCAACCTCTCGGCATCCATTTCGGAAATTTTGGACGCAAGGAGGTTGCAGCTGCTGCACATGCAACCTTCTTGCGTCCTGTTCCGGCAGCGCCATTCAAAATGGTTGGCGCCCTGGCGCGGACCTGGCGTGGACCTCTTGGTTGGCGAGTTGCCGGCGACCTGGCGCTGATCTGGTGCCACTCTGGCACCGACCTGGTGCTAGGGCACTGCCCTTTCCCCAACCCGCCGCCGCCCTGGCACCGACCCAGTGCAGACCCAGCACCGCCTTGCCACTGACCCAGCACCACCCTGCCACTGACCCAGCGCCACCCTACCACTGACCCAGCGCCACCCTGGCACCGCCCTGGCACCGCCCTGGTGCCGCCCTGGCGCCTACCACACCTTTGAATCAATGTATCGAATGGGATGCTGGGAGGTTGGTGTCCTTTTGGGCATAAGGAGGTTGGCGGCAAACGTGTGACTGGGGTATAACATATCCATGGATGTGGGTGGGAAACCTACCCTCCTGGTTGATGTCATGGTAGCCAGAGATAAAGGAGTGTCAGTGTTTCAGTTCATTTTCTTTTTTGATAGTCACACTACACCACAGTACACCACACCGTACCAAACCATGTCAGGTCATGCCGCCCCTCACTACCTCACACCATCTCGCTCACACCGTCCCACTCACACCACACCTCCTTACACCACACCACACTAAGCCATGTCAGGTCCCACCACCTCACACTACCTCACACCATCACACTGACACCACCTCAGGCCACCTCACTCACACAACACCTCCTTACACCACACCACACCAAGCCATGTCAGGTCACACCACCTCACACCACCTCACGCCATCTCACTCACACCATACTTTCTTTCATCACAGCACACCAAGCCATGTCATGTCATGCCACCTCACACCACCTTCACTTGTCAGGTCATGTCACCTCACACCACCTCACACCATCTCGCTCACACCACAGGACACCTTACACCACAGCACATCACACCAAACCATGTTAGGTGATGTCACCTCACACCACCTCACACCACCTCACACCACCTCACCCCACCCCATTCAGATATCCTTACAGCACACCACAACAAACCATGTCAGGCCATGTTACCTCACACCACCTCACACCACCTACCACCACCTCACCCCACCCACTCACACACACACATCTTTACATCACACCACTCCAAACCATTTCAGGTCATGGTACCTCACACCACCTAACACCATCTCACCCCACCCCACGGACACCTCCTTACACCACAGCAGACCACACCAAACAATGTTAGGTCATGTCACCTCACATCACCTCACACCACCTCAGCCCACCTCACCCCACCCGACTCATACATCCTTACATCACACCACACCAAGCCATGTCAGGTCATGTTTCCTCACACCACCTACCTCCACCTCACACCACCCCACTACCACATCCTTACATCACACCACACCAAACCATGTCAGGTCATGGTACCTCACACCACCTACCACGACCTCACCCCACCCCACTCACATATCCTTACATCACACCACACCAAACCATGTCAGGTCATGGTACCGCACACCACCTCACACCACCTCACCCCACCCCACTACCACATCCTTACATCACACCACACCGAACCATGTCAGGTCATGTCACCTCACACCACCTACCATCGCCTCACCCCACCCCACTCACACATCCTTACATCACACTACACCAAACCATGTCAGGTCATGTTTCCTCACACCACCTACCACCACCTCACCCCATCCCACTCACATATCCTTACATCACACCACACCAAACCATGTCAGGTCATGTTTCCTCACACCACCTACCACCACCTCACCCCACCCCACTAACACATCCTTACATCACACCACACCAAACTATGTCAGGTCATGGTACCTCACACCACCTACCACTACCTCACACCACCTCTGCCCATCCCACTCACACCACCCCAACGCACTACAGTACACTACACGATATCACCCTACACCATGCCATGTTACGTCATGTCACCTCACACCACCTCACACCATCTCACCTCACACCATTCTACTCCACCTCACACCACACAATGTGATACCACAATTACACCACACCACACTGCACTAGGCAACATCACACTATTCCACACCACATCATGCCACACCACAACACACTACACCACAACACACCACACCACCCCACACTAGGCCACATCACCCCATACCACACCCTCCATACCGTTCCACGCCACTTCACTCCACACCATGCAACACATCCTCGCGTCATGCCACAGTACAACACACCCACACCACGTGACCATTTCACAATGCGCGGTGGGTGCGATGTTGGTAAAACTTCCTCAGCTGGAGCCTGTTCAACTAACAAGTCACGCACCATACGGCCCGTCTCAACCCGCGATGGTACAAGCCACCCCCCCCCCCACACACACACACTAACTAACACATCTACGATAACCATAGCAACAGAATAATTTGATCAATATTAAATTGGAGTCGCCTCTAAGCAAAAATGCACTAACTCAAAGTTGTGTCGTGGGGGGTGATGACAATTGGAAATATTGCGCCTAGAGCGGGACTCGAACCCACATCTCTTTGCATTCCGGGCCAGTGTGCTAACCATTACACCATGTAGGCTCCCTGATATCATCATGCTATCCACGCCTACCTGTCTATGTGGTTACTTACCTGAGAGGTCAGTGCAGACTACTATAGTTGCATAGTCCGATAGTTTTGAGTGTTTGCAATTTTCTGAGATAGCTATTGTAGGTTGATCATTATAATCTACCTTACTTTAGTTTGAAGTAACTTTTAATTTAAATAGCTAATTTGTGAGATATTTGAAGTACAAGCATGGTAAACCAATTGTCGCAAGCACGCCAAATACTCTGACACCAGAGGCTTCTGCAGTAACAGATTCTCTTAAATTGGCTCAGTATATTCCCTTCTATGTGGCGACACCACCTCACACCACCCCATTCAGATATCCTTACAGCACACCACAACAAACCATGTCAGGCCATGTTACCTCACACCACCTCACACCACCTACCACCACCTCACCCCACCCACTCACACACATCTAAGTTAAATATGTAGAACAGCATAATTCATAAACTCACATAACTAACCACAATAGAGTAAGACTAGGATATTTCTAGCAAACTGACGTTTATATACCGTTTGCCTAACTCCAACTGAACAGACCCTACATTAAAACCTATAGCATCTTTACCAAATGAATACAGAAGACAACTTTTGCTTAAGGCCCTGTCACACTACGACGTTTGGTCCGGCGTGCTGCCAACGCGCAAAATATTATCAACGCGTCGAGAAACGTCAAACTTTTCAGCGGTTTGGGAGAAAGTTTGACGGGTTGTAGCGTGTTAGTGGCGTGTTTTTGGCGCACGGCCAACGCGTTTCGACGCGCGGCGGAACAACAACTCAACGTCCCGCCAGCGGGTTCCCAGCGTGCCAACAGCGTGTTATCGGCGCGTTGTCAGCGCTCCGCCGGCGGGCCGACGGCGTGGGAGTAGCGCGTTGGAGTCATGTTAGTAGCGTGTCAATGCGTACATACCCGCCAGCAACACGTTAGGACGCGCCCGCAGCGCGTCCACACCCGCCGCCAACACGTCCAGGGGCGCCGGCAATGCGCTGAGAAATGCTGGAGCAACGCCAATAGCGCGCCCACTACCCGTCGATGGCACGTTACGGACGCGCCGATGGAACGGTCGCATTTTGGTGAAAAAAATCGCAACGTTAAGCGACGTTGCTCAACACGATGCCAGCGTTTCGCCGGCGCGCCGGCAAGGGGTTTCGACGTGTTGCGAACGCGTCCGTAAAGCGCCCTCCAACCCCTTGGCGCGCGTTGCCGCGCGTCCAAAGTTTTGTGCATGCACAAAACCTCGATGCGCCCCGATGCGCGCCAACGTGTTGGTCAAAACGTTCGGCGCGCTCAACGTGTACCGACGTGTACCGACGCACTACTAACGCGTTGATAATGCCCCGTTAACGCGTCACGACGGGTGACGACGGGTCCCGACGTTTCGCCCAAAATGGCAACACGTCGCCACGCGCTGAAGCACATTCGTGAGAAACGTTGTAGTGTGACAGGGCCATTACATCTAAATACCATGTAAATACTCACATTGATCTGATTAATATTGATCTAGTCATATAACATTACTCTTTGCCATATTGCTACGGAACTTGTGGGTGACAGAATTTCACTGTGTTATATGATTCAAATTGTGTATTCAATAGTTATTGTATATTGTACTCTATACACCTTTTTTGTGTAAATAATCCTGATTGAAAAATGGCCGAAAGACCAGTGCTTCGGCACTGACAAAAGACTTATTCAGCGGAATAAACATATTTACCAACAAAACAACAAAACAAATCAAATCTAGATAAGTGTTTTGGTTTTGAAAAATTTGATGTTTTCATGAGAGCATGCGGCTTTAAATACCAGGAGGTCTTTGGAAACTAAAAACAACCCTTATGAAGCTACTTCCGGTATTTCCGCGTTCGGCTGCCCACGTCCCTGTTTGTAGCGCCGCTGGAGCCGTGCCCGCCGAATTACTGAGGCGGCCGCCCGTTGCGGGGCGCCCCCTAGCGGCGGGAGTGTGTATAATTTATGGTTCTCAGAGAGGGCATCTCGGTACTGCGGGTGGCTGCCTCCCCCGGACTGAAGACGCCGAGATGCCGGCTTTAAAGGCCACCTAGCGTGGTTGCTAGGACGTTAAACCCCCATCAAAACAAAACAAAGAAGTCCCCATGGCCGGCTTTAAAGGCCATCGAACATGGTTGCTAGGATGTTAAACCCCCGTCAAAACAAAACAAAGAAGAAGCCTCCACAGCCGGATTTAAAGGCCATCGAACGTGGTAGCTAGGATGGTAAACCCCCCACAAAACAAAACAAAAAAAGAAGCCCCCCATGGCCGGCTTTAAAGGCCACCTAATGTGGTTGCTAGGATGTTAAACCCGCATCAAAGCAAAACAAAAAAGAAGCCCCCCACGGCTGGGTTTAAAGGCCATCGAACATGGTTGCTAGAACGCTAAACCCCCATCAAAACAAACCAAAAAAGAGGCGGTGTAACTAAAGCCAGCTGGAAAAAATGGCGGCTAAATGCCTTCCCTGAAAGGTGAGACAACCCGGCCGGTCACAACAGATCCACTGTCACAAGTCGGTACCCGTCCTGATGTGACCCTTGGATGTTGCCAGGACGTAAAACTCCAACAACCAACCATCCAACATGTCAGTTTAGAAAAGGGACTGGGCTAAGTTTATTTGTTTGTAGGCGTTCTACATCCTGGCAACATCTAAGGTCATATCAGGACGGTACCAACTAGTGACAACTTTATAATGCTGCCCCACTGGGAAACCAGGCCGCCAGCACCATGTCCTCATTTCCCACTCAGCCATATTATTCTGATACTGAGCTAAACAGTCCTTGCCCTATCCTAATAATGCCGAGTGCCAGGCTAGGTAGCGACAAGTATCAGTTTTGTAAGTAATTGGTTTAACTCAACTGGAAATCAAACTCCCGACCTTCCGCATGGGAAAACCGCACTCTACCGTCCGGTCGGCTCATTTAAGAGGCTGTATGTTGGAACAGGATGTGTGGTTGAGCCACAGTAGCATGGCCAACTGACCTGCAGGATCAGGATAATGTGACTGAGTGGGATATCAGGTCATGATGCTGGTGGCCAAGTCTTGCGTTCTGGGAACATACGGTATCACAGCGGGGGGTACCGACTTGTCTCAGGGTATGCTCTTGGTGGTTTTATAGTGTTATCCCATTGATATACATTGTCACCAGCACCATGATACAATATCCCATCTAGTCACTTTGTCTTTGTGGCGTGATGCGCAATTAACATGAGGCCGCATTATCACAAGTCCTGATATAACCTTAGATGTTGGCAGGACGTAAAACACCAACAACCAACCAACCTAATGCGATGTTACGTAATGGAACCCTTCATGACCTCAGGTGCACACAGGGTCATGCGCATGTCCCTTAGTGAGTGCAATGGCAAGCAGGTGCCACAGCACTGAATCGCTGGAAGACACACAGCACGCATGTGGAGACAGATCAAATACATTCTCTGGCAAAGGACAGCTCCATCTAGTCTTATCACAAGCGAAAAGCCGTGTGCGAACATCCGGGTACCGCAGTCTGGGTAATGTATGCCAACACGTACTACAGGTAAGTAGTAATAATAGAAGCTTTTATAATGACGCTGTTTTACAGCAGTTCAAGATATCAGAAATAGTACACAATAGCTACTGTCAGGCATTCAAAATATCAGAAATAGCACATTATGGTTAATTACATGAGTTCAAAATATCAGAAATAGCACATTATAGTTAATTACATGAGCTCAAAATATCAGAAATAGCACACAATAGCTACTTGCAGGAATTCAAAATGGTCGAATAGCCCATAATAGATACTTAAGGGGTTCAAAATAGCAGAATAGCACACAATGTCTACTTACAGGAGTTCAAAATATCATAAATAGCACACAATAGCTGCCTACAGGAGTTTAAAATATCAGAAATTGCGCTCAGTAGCGCCTTACAGGAGTTCAAAATACCAGAATAGTACACAATAGCTCCTTTCAATAGTTTAAAATATCAGAATAGCACAGAATAGCTCTTTACAGGAGTTTTAAATATTATAAATACCACTCAATAGCTACATACGGGAGTTCAAAATATCAGAATAGCACACACAAACACAGATTATATGCTATCATGTGCTATTCTGATATCTTGACCTCCTGTAACTTGTAGGTACAAATGTCGTCTATAAAAGCTCCCACTATTACTACTCAGATACTCGGAGTTACTACCCGCCAGTCACTGAGGAAGGACTGAAGCTGTGACCCGGCATGTTTACACACCGGAAGTTGGAGTTGGTGCCCTTCCCAGCCATATCCTTCACTCGAGGTCAAATATTTAAAACTGATGGGGCTGTCACACTACGACGCTTCTTACCGGCGACCCGTCGACGTGTGTTGATTTTGGGCGATAATTAGTGAAATATCGAGACGCGCTGGGGGCGCGTTATGCACGCGTCGATACAGGTCGGTACATTATGCTTGACGTTGATGGTCGGCGGACAACGTCGGCGCGCGTTGCCGGTCGCCCAAGGTTTTAAGCTTGTCAAAAAAAAACAGCGATCGACAACGCGCGCAAATATATGGGTAAGGACGTTAGGCGCGCGTCGCGCTGCGTTGGACGCGCCGGAATAACGTTATGGGAACGCTAGGAAGACGGCGCGCGCGCGGGAGGGTCGTTGCTCACACGTTGCGGCAAACTGGGCCGTTTTTGTTTTACGCCCTAGCAACATTTAAGGTTAAATGAAGACGTCGCGCCAAACCTTTTTTTTTTTTTTCCCAGCGCGTCGACACACGTTGGCCGCGCGCGCATAACGTGCCGCGCTGACGCCGATCTTTTCCCCCAAACCGCCGAAAAGTTTGACGTTTCTCGATGCACAAGATTTTATTTTCAACGCTGACGGGTCGCCAGGAGAAACGTTGTAGTGTGACAGCCCCATTACGTTGCACTTACAATACCACACGCCCCTTGATGACAAAACTCTGTAAGGTTCTTGCCATGCATTTGTTTATAATGTAGATTGCAGTGAAATTGTCGTAGCACATATTTTTATGTTAGATAAAATACCACTATGTGTGTTCATTCCGATCCCAACTACGGAACTCCGACTCTGGTCACCCGCACCCTGTCCTAATTAGTGACCATAGTAACCCGGCGCCCAAACCTGTGTGCACGCAGCAGGCCCACTGATAGACGAGATCACGTTTCCGAGTGCGCGTGCGCTGAAAACGGCGTTGGGAGCAAAGCAAAGGCATACAGCCATTGAGTTTGCCGATACGCGTAGGGCAAAACTTCCATTTTATTCAAAATTGATAGAAATACATAAAAATTTGGCACAAACATGGATGGAAGGATGCAATATAATAATATAATGTTGTTTGTTTGTTGTTGTTTTATATCCTAGCAATATCTAAGGTCATATCAGGACGGGTACCGACTTGTGACAGTGCGCACTCATGGCAACTTTATAGTGCTGCCCCACTGGGAGACCAGGCCGCCAGCACCATGACCTGATATCCCACTCAGTCACATTATCCTGACACTGAGCACACCAGTCCTTGCCCTATCCTAATAATGCTGAGCGCCTGGCTAGGAAGCGACAAGTATCAATTTTTAAGTCATTGGTTTGACTCGAATAGGGTTCGAACCCATTACCCCATGGTCTACCAACAGGGGAGATGGACGCTCTAACTCATTCGGCCATCCCGAATATGTTTAAGACACAACTCTCCATAATTAAGCATTTTGAGCTAAAAAAACATACAATTTCAGTCACTTTACAGGCTGATGTTTACATCACCATTGATTAGCCGGAAGTAATTCTTGTTCTAAATATTAACATGTCAAATGTGTCAACAAAAACTTGTTTCAAGGAAATATATAACCAATATCTGATTAACCCTACTCATTTTCTATTTCTACATATGTCATTAAACATAGGATATAAATAAAAACATGAATAAAATAAGTAAAACTGACTCTAGCTAGTGCTCTAACACTAGTCTGAGTGCCTAGATTTGTCTAAATCTAAATGCAGATGGCATAAGATGTGCTGATTATATTGATGTAAATGCAATGCTGAATAAAAGATTAATATTTTAATTTATTATATATATATTTTTAGTTAGTGTTCTATGTTTCAAACAAGAGCTGAGATGAGCTGAAACTAGCACATTTCATTACTGCACCCAGTGTATTAGCATGTGCCATGTGCTTCTTGCGGGTTTGTTTTGCTCTGACAAATCCAACAATGCACCACGCGGCTGGAACGGTGATGTAGTCTATAGTAGTACACCAGACACACCGATCACTCAGTGTGCACTACCACTATATATGACCCCGTGTCTGACATCCTGTACACTGCATCAGTTTTCTGGATTGATGCAGTGTGCTTCCTCCACATCCTCGCAGCACCAGGAGCCTGATTAGTGGCCTGCTTTGGTATCTCAGAAGACTTGTGTTGGCGTGCTGTGTGATATTAGGCGGTATTGCACCATGCACCATTATGGTTGCATGTGTTTGATTATGGATGATCAATTGGAGCTTTTTTTATATCGTCCTTCCAACGTCTGAGGTCACTGACCTGAGTATTGTAAGTCTCTTGATTAAAGCGGGTTACCATTGATCCCAACACCGGGAAATCGCCTTTATAACATGTCGTATAAGTTATAGGAAGTGGATGCTGCACATAACCAGTTCGCCATTCTGTTTTGTTTGGGTTGGTGAAAGCTGGAATTTGGACGGTTTGCAATCTACAAACAGTTACAAGCCATAAACAAGAAGCAAGAAAACCTCAATTATTACTCAAGCTAAATTCAAAAGATCTGAATCAAATTGGACTAGTGCTGCCCCAGTGGTGAAAACAAGTATTAACACACTTATCCATTATCAATCAATCAATAGTTCCATCCTCTAGTCGAGGGTTGGATGCAATGGTTCTCCACTTGTCCCGATGTTGTGCTGTTCTGATAGACTGTGAATAATTCAAGCCTGTCCACTGTGAAATATTTGTAAACCATGATGTTCTTGGTCTCCCTCTCCCTCTGCTGCCATTCACCTTCCCTTCCAACAATGTACGGTATATTGAACTCTGACGAATGATGTGGCCAAAATAAATAAGTTTCTTTGTCTGTATAGTGGCAAACAAGCTTTTCTTATTTTTAATTTTTCTGAGAACTTCTTTGTTGGTGATCTTCTTTGTCCATGATATTTTCATCATCCTTCGATAAGTCCACATCTCAAATGCTGCTAAACGTTTGTACATTTTCTTAGAGATTGTCCATGTCTCTGCCCCATACATTAGAGTAGACCACACATAACACTGAAGAATACGCTTCCTTGTTTGTATTAATATCTTACTTGATGTTAACACTCTATACATTTTGGAGAATGTTGTTCGGGCTATTGTTATCCTTCTTTTAATTTCTTCCTCACATCTCCCATCATTTGTAATCTTTTGTCCGAGATATATGAATTCGGATACTTGTTCTATGTTTGTGCCATCTATGGTTATATTGACATTTGGTTTATCTGTCTTTTTACTTATAACCATTGTTTTGGTCTTCCTGGCATTCATTATAAGCAGGGTAAATAAATTTATCACAAAGAAAAGAACAAAATGTTGCATAATCCATGGTTTTGAGTTTCTGTCATTTCTTCTGAGATAAATATATTAAAGTTGCATACTGTGATGATTTTGACTTTTGGTCATTTTTCTGAGTTAAATATATTAAATTGATTGTTATAATTTACTTTATTTCAGGTTGATGTAACTTTGATTTTAAATGGACACGCCTTGAGATATTTGAAATTTAACCATGTGAAATTAGTTTTGGCAAGCATGCCAAAACGCTGATGCCACAGGCTTCTGCAGTAACAGGTTCTATTAAATTGACTCAGTATTCCCTTCTATGTGGCAAAAAATGGTTAATAAGTGAATTAATATCTAAGTTAGATATGTAGAGTTAAATCTAAATAATTGTCTTGGTTTTGAAAATCTGCCGCTTCATCGGACTATGCAGTTTTAAGCTGATTGTTATAATGTACCTTACTTTAGTTGCATCAAAGAAGTTTGGCCTGAAAATTAACATCAAGAAGACGGAGGTGCTGTACCAACCCAACTCTACAAGAACCCGAGAGGAGGAGATCATGGTTGACGGAAACAAGCTGAACTCTGTTCCGGAATTCACCTATCTCGGAAGCACTATATCAAGTGATGGACGCATTGATGCTGAGATACAGAGGAGGATGGCCAAGGCTAGCGCATCTTTCGGCCGACTACGCCAGAGACTCTGGAACAACCACCATGTGTCCATTCGGGTCAAAGGTAAGATCTACCGCGCAATCGTGCTATCCACCCTACTATACGGAGCCGAGGCCTGGACAGTGTACAGACAGCAGGTGAAAAAGCTGCATGCCTTCATGATGCGACATCTGCGTTCAATCATGAGGCTAACCTGGAAGGACAAAGTGACGAATAAGGAAATACTCGAACGGATGGGGCTGCCCTCTATGGAAGATCTTCTGATCAAAAAGAATCTCCGGTGGACTGGACACCTCATGAGGATGTCATCAGACAGGCTACCAAAGCAGATCCTCTATTCTCAACTGTCTTCTGGCTACAGAAAGAGAGGGCGCCCCCGTCTCCGGTTCAAAGATACCATCAAGAGAAACCTGAAGCTGAGAGACATTAAGACCGACTCATGGACGCAACTCTCACAGCAGAGAGCTAAATGGAGAGCGGCAGTCAAGTAATGAAAGCAGTCTTTGTCGCATCGCGACCGACAGCATGATGATGATGATGACTTTAGTTTCAAGTACTGTTTATTTTAAATGGCTACGTTTAAATATATTTGAAGTGCAAAGATGTAAAATTAGTTTTGGCAAGCATGCCAAAACTCTGACACCATAGGCTTTAGCAATAACAGGTTCTGTTTAATTGCCTCACTCTTCCCTTATGTGTAGCAAAATACGCTTAATAAGTGCATCAGTATCTAAGTTATCTAAGTTATCTAAGTTATCTAAGTTATCTAAGTTATCTAAGTTACCTAAGTTTTCTAAGTTATCTAAGTTACCTAAGTTTTCTAAGTTATCTAAGTTATCTAAGTTATCTAAGTTATCTAAGTTATCTAAGTTATCTAAGTTATCTAAGTTATCTAAGTTATCTAAGTTATCTAAGTTGTCTAAGTTATCTAAGTTATCTAAGTTATCTAAGTTATCTAAGTTGTCTAAGTTATCTAAGTTATCTAAGTTATCTAAGTTATCTAAGTTATCTAAGTTATCTAAGTTATCTAAGTTATCTAAGTTATCTAAGTTATCTAAGTTATCTAAGTTATCTAAGTTATCTAAGTTATCTAAGTTATCTAAGTTATCTAAGTTATCTAAGTTATCTAAGTTATCTAAGTTATCTAAGTTATCTAAGTTATCTAAGTTATCTAAGTTATCTAAGTTATCTAAGTTATCTAAGTTGTCTAAGTTATCTAAGTTATCTAAGTTATCTAAGTTATCTAGGTTATCTAAGTTATCTAAGTTGTCTAAGTTTTCTAAGTTATCTAAGTTATCTAAGTTATCTAAGTTATCTAAGTTATCTAAGTTATCTAAGTTACCTACGTTTTCTAAGTTATCTAAGTTATCTAAGTTATCTAAGTTATCTAAGTTACCTAAGTTTTCTAAGTTATCTAAGTTATCTAAGTTATCTAAGATATCTAAGTTATCTAAGTTATCTAAGTTATCTAACTTATGGTGAATCGATTCTACATACATGTAATTGTTTTGGTTTGAAAAGTTGATCTTCAGCGGACTATGCAGCTTTAAGCATTGTTTTATTAAGGCTGCACAAGCCGAGCAAAGCATTAAATCTTCCAACCCAAAACACTCACCTAGATTTGAATCTTCACACCCAACTTAGACAGTAGTGCACTCATTAAACATGTAATAGTCTGCACTGACCACCCAGATCGCCACGTAGACAGCTAGGCGTGGACAGGGTGATGACATCAGGGAGCATATGTGGTGTAATGGTTAGCACCCTATCCCAGAATGCAAGAGGTGTAGGTGCGAATCCTGCTCCAGGAACAATATCGGCAATATTGCGCCTTCGAACCCACACCTATTGCACTCAGGGCTAATGTGCTACCCATTACACCACCTAAGCTCCCTGATTTCACCACATACCCACACCTACCTGTCTATGCGGCTCCTTCCCTGAGAGGTCAGTGCAGACCACTAGTACTACACTCGAGCCACTGCACAAGTAGGTGTGGGCACGGTGATTGAATCAGGGAGCCTACATGGGATTGTGGTAAAGACACAAGTCCTAGAATGGCAGAAGTACGGGTTTGAGTCCCACTTGAGGCATCATCATCATCATGCTGTCGGTCGTGATGCGACAAAGACTGCTTTCATTACTTGACTGCCGCTCTCCACATTTCATGAAAACTGCCTGCAAAAGTGTTGAAGTGCTGCTGGCTTTTGCAAGTTACCAGCGACACTCTCTCGGGGAGCAAATAGAGGTTTCACACCGGCAAGAACATGTCAAGGCAGGCGCAAAACTATTTGTCCTTGCAGTGGCTGGTCGGGAGATGTTGGGAGTTCCATACATCAACCGCCCTTAATGCTGCCACAGTGACATGGTTTTCTGTTTAGGGTTTGCTCCCTTAGCCTTCGGTTCTGTCGAGAACCTGTACCCCAAGGCAGTAGTTTACAACTCTGCAAAGCAGGGGCGTCAAACTCCCTGAGGTATTGCTATACCTGCAATACCGGCATAGAGCTGTGTTTATTGCAACATTGACCACAAGACAGGCTCCGTGACCAGGATGCTGTATGTGTAATGGAAGGGTGTTACCTGGATACTTGTAATTGCATGTATCAGACTTAGGATCCCTGCAGATCAATGCACTGACCTCTCCAGGTGAAATGCCACATACGCAGGTAAGCATGGGTAGGGATCTTGCATCAGAGCGCCTAGATGGACTAATGGTTAGGAAGCCATCCCTGGAATGGCAGAAATGTGGGTTCAGTTTCTGTTCTAGACGTGATGCTCCTGTTTGTTCCAACACCTCAAACAATACATTTTGTTTGTTGGGATTTTACGTCCCAGCAACATCTATGTTCATATCAAGACGGGAACACAATACAAGTAATGCAGTTGGATAAACTGTTTCTTTGTTGGGGTTTATATTCTAGCAACATCTATGATCATATCAGTACAGGTACCTACTTGTGACAGTGCGCACTTATGGCAACTTCATAGTGCTGCCCCACTGACAAATCAGGCCACCGGCACCATGACCTGATATCGCACTCAGCCACATTATCCTAACACTGAGTTAACCAGTCCTTGCCCTATCTTATTAATGCTGAGCGCCTCACGAGGGAGCGACAAGTATCAATTTTAAAGTCATTGGTTTGACTCGACCGGGGATTGAACTCCCAATCTCCCGCACGGAGGCCTGTGCTGTACCAATTCGGTCACCGCACCCGGTATATTCATATAACTAAGATGGTGTGGTACCGTCACTTTTTGCCATGCTGGAACTGTCTGTGGCGGTGTATGTAATGCTGTCACTTGTTGCCATGCTGGAACTGTCTGTGGTGGTTGGTGTGATGCTGTCACTTGTTGCCATGCTGGAACTATCTGTGGCAGTTGGTGTGATGCTGTCACTTGTTGCCATGCTGGAACTATCTGTGGCAGTTGGTGTGATGCTGTCACTTGTTGCCATGCTGGAACTGTCTCTGGCAGTTGGTGTGATGCTGTCACTTGTTGCCATGCTGGAACTGCCTGTGGCAGTTGGTGTCATGCTGTCACTTGTTGCCATACTGGAACTGTCTGTGGCGGTTGGTGTCATGCTGTCCCTTGTTGCCATGCTGGAACTGTCTGTGGTGGTTGGTGTGATGCTGTCACTTGTTGCCATGCTGGAACTGTCTGTGGCGGTTGGTGTGATGCTGTCACTTGTTGCCATGCTGGAACTATCTGTGGCAGTTGGTGTGATGCTGTCACTTGTTGCCATGCTGGAACTGTCTGTCGCATTTGGCGTGATGCTGTCACTTGTTGCCATGCTGGAACTGTCTGTGGCAGTTGGTGTCATGCTGTCACTTGTTGCCATGCTGGAACTCTCTGTGGTGGTTGGTGTAATGCTGTCACTTGTTGCCATGCTGGAACTGTCTGTGGCAGAAGGTGTGATGGTATCACTAGTTGCCATGCTGTAACTGCCAGTAGCAGTTGGTGTCATGCTGTCACTTGTAGCCATGCTGGAACTGTCTGTGGCATTTGGTTTGATGCTGTCACATGTTACTATGCTGGAGCTGTCAGAGACAGATGGTGTGATGCTGTTACTCTTTGCCTGTTGGAACTGTATGTGGCAGATGAGGTAACACTGTCACTTGTTTCCATGCGAGAACTGTCTGTGGCAGTTGGTGTCACACTGTCAGACAATCCATATGAATCCTAGTCAAAGAATTCCCAGATGCATATTTCGGGACACATGTATTTATTTGCCACTTGTTAATGGCATATTATTTAGCCGCATCGTATGTCTGAAATATCACTTTGCTAATGTTATACCACCCATTAATAAATCATGATAATTTCTTCTTTCCTTTTTTAGACCCCACCGAGCTGATAGAGAAAACCAGTAAATGTTTAAATAGCTTTCAAAATAGTCAACAAAAGAGGAAATACATGCATTACCATGACCTATTTATGCATATTTATTGCATAATCGATTATGCAAGTCTAAATAATGAAAGGGTTCTAGTTCTACACCACACTGCTCCATTCTACTCTCAGTAGCTAACCGATGCCGGTGGCGCCACCTGTACCCACCCAACTCAACTAATCTCAATCACTGTTGAAATATTGGGCTATGACATATTAATACAAAAATGAGTTCAGCAAGACTGCAAACATATTTTAAAATCAGATTTATATCGGCAGGCTTTCTATATTCAATGATGAACCAGGAGAAATTTCAATCACACAAAACTGTTCTTCATAATTCCATCACGTGCTCTATCCTAATAATGCCAAATGCCAGGTTCGGTAGTGACAAGTATAATTTGTTATGCCATCGGTTTCAAGGTTATTATTGCTGGAAGTGATGGTGAGGATAAGCTCTCACTACCTATAAAGTACTTTCTCATGGCATGCGTATCAAATAGCCTCTGATAACCAAGTCCAACTCCCGGCCTTCATGAGGCGAAACTGTTTCTACTGACGGGAGAAGGGGCAAAGGCAGATCTCTGTCACCTCAAAACCAGATGCTTCGGGCAGGTGGGGCTCATCAATCTTGGCTGACTGCTCATCTAGGAGAAGGTAAACTCTGATTTAAAACCCCCGCTGCCGTGCGGCTAGTCCCATTTATGGGAAGACCAGAAGTTGGTAGTGCACACCAGCGGCCATACCGACTCAATTGTCGGCCTAAACTAAGTGCGGTGCACATCAACTTTGTTGGAGTGGTCAGGGATGTCACCCCTTCAAGTGCATGAAGACTGGAGCAGCAGATGAGTTAGAAGATCAATAGCTTTGAAGGTGTAACAGCAAGATGATGTGGCTCATCAGGGCACACTCTGACAAAGATGAGTAAGTGGCCAGTCACCTTGGAAAGGAAGGGGAACATACCAAGTATTTACCTATAGTAAGCAATGGTAATTAATGGAAGCAAATTTAGAGATGGAGACAACTCTGGTCCCTCTGCGGGGAAGCCTTCTAATAGCTACAGTGGAGGCACCTTTCCTTCAACTATTAAGAAACCTAGTAATGACAATGTAAACCCAAAGCCTAAAATAGGAAGGTATGCATCTGATGTCAGGCAACTGAAAACTGGAGGAAAGGTGCTAAAGATTGGTGCATGGAATGTACGAACATTGTACAAACCAGGCCGATATGACAACCTTAAAGTGGAAATGACAGCGCTAAACCTTGACATCCTAGGTATAGCTGAGACGAGATGGACGGGTGACGGGAGGATAGGTGATAGTGAGGTAGATATGATATATTCTGGAGATGAAAAACATCAGTATGGCGTTGGAATTATGATGAAGAAGTCCATTGCCGCCACACTGATTGGATTCTGGCCAGTATCTGACAGAATTATTATGATGAAGCTGAGGGGAAAACCGTTCAATATAAACATTCTGCAAGTTTATGCACCAACCTCAGATCACGATGATGAAGAAGTCAACGAGTTCTATGACAGCATGAAAAAGGTAATGGAATACACCAAGTCTGGAGAAATAACAATTGTTATGGGCGATTGGAATGCGAAAGTTGGAGAACAACATGAATATCCAGTAACAGGAAGATTTGGCTTAGGTGAGAGAAATGATCGTGGTGAATACTTGATAAATTTCTGTTTGACATCAAAACTAGTAATTGCTAACACCTTATTTGAACATCCAAAGAGAAGACTATATACATGGAAGAGCCCTGGTGATGTATGTCGGAACCAGACCGATTACATTCTTGTTAACCAACGATATCGAAATTGTATCAAACAGGCTAGGACATATCCAGGTGCTGACATATGTTCGGATCATAATCCAGTAGTAATCAGTATGGTAGTGAAATTGAAACAGCAGAACAAAATTAAAAACAACATTCAAATGGATATGAACATGTTAAAAGATGCAAAATACAGAACTAAGTATAATGTCTCTGTTCATAACAAATTCTGTGTACTGATGAATGAAGAAACTCCTCAGAGAGAGTATAACAACATTGAAATGGAATGGGAAGCTCTCAGAGAAAGCATGGTCAAGTCAGCAGAGGAGGTGTTACCAAATAAAAAACGAGAGGCAAAGCAATCATGGATGATGCAAACCATACTAGAAAAGATGGCAGAAAGGAAGAAAGTGAAAACCACTGATCCACTTAAATACAAACACCTGAAGAATGAAATAGAAGATGAAGGCCAAAAAGCTAAAGATGAATGGTGGAATAAGAAGTGTGAAGTAGTGGAACAACTTGAGTCTCAACATCGTTCAAGAGAGATGCACAAGAAAGTGAAAGAGATAACAGGTCAAGGATACAGACAGAGACGCAGTAAATGTATCAAGAACAAAGACGGCACAATGCTCTTTGAAGAAGATGAAATAAACTCCAGATGGGTAGAATATAAACGTAAATATGTAAACGAACTATACAATGATGACAGAGGGAACCCACCCACAATTGAGAAAGAAGATGGGAATATTATATTAGTATCAGAGGTTGAGAAGGCTATCATTGATCTAAAGGCAGGTAAGGCTCCTGGAAGTGACCAGATAACATCAGAAATGATAAAAGGACTAGATGAAGTGGGGATTCAAATCATTCATAAGCTAGTAACTGACATCTATGAGACTGGATTTATACCATTGAATATGAATGAATCCATATTTGTACGACTCCCAAAGAAGCTAAAACCAACATTGTGTACTGAGTACAGAACACTAAGCCTGATGAGTCATATGTTGAAGATGATCCTGAAAATAATTTTACTGAGAAACAGACAGAAAATAGAAGAACAAATCAGTAACGTACAAAGTGGGTTTATATCTGGAAGAGGTACACGTGAAGGGATTTTCAATATGAGAATGATTTGTGAACGTTATTGTGAAATGAACCAGGATGTTTATGCCTGCTTTATTGACTATGAGAAGGCCTTCGACCGAGTCAATCATGAACTGTTAATCAAATGTTTACAAGATATTGGTGTCAATGGCAAAGACATTAAACTAATTGTGAACTTATACTGGACACAACGTGCATTTATAAAAAATGGAGCAGGGCCTATCGGATGAAGTTATGATTAAACGAGGAGTTCGACAGGGGTGTGTATTGTCACCATGTCTATTTAACCTGTACACAGAGATGATTTACAGACACATTGAAGATTGCAAGGGAGTGACAATAGGTGGCATGAACGTCAACAATCTTTAGATATGCCGATGACAGTGTAATACTAGCAGACAGTGAGAAAAACCTACAAGATATAGTGAATAGAATCAATAAAGCTGGAATACTATTCAACATGAAGATGAATGCCAGGAAGACCAAAACAATGGTTATAAGTACAAAGACAGATAAACCAAATGTCAATATAACCATAGATGGCACAAACATAGAACAAGTATCCGAATTCATATATCTCGGACAAAAGATTACAAATGATGGGAGATGTGAGGAAGAAATTAAAAGAAGGATAACAATAGCCCGAACAACATTCTCCAAAATGTATAGAGTCAATCAATCAATTCTTTTATTTTAACTCAAGTAAGATATTAATACAAACAAGGAAGCGTATTCTTCAGTGTTATGTGTGGTCTACTCTAATGTATGCGGCTGAGACATGGACAATCTCTACAAAAATGTACAAATGTTTAGCAGCATTTGAGATGTGGACTTATCGAAGGATGATGAAAATATCATGGACAAACAAGATCACCAACAAAGAAGTTCTCAGAAAAATTAAAAATAAGAAAAGCTTGTTTGCCACTATACAGACAAAGAAACTTATTTATTTTGGCCACATCATTCGTCAGAGTTCAATATACCGTACATTGTTGGAAGGGAAGGTGAATGGGAGCAGAGGGAGAGGGAGACCAAGAACATCATGGTTTACAAATATTTCACAGTGGACAGGCTTGAATTATTCACAGTCTATCAGAACAGCACACCATCGGGACAAGTGGAGAACCATTGCATCCAACCCTCGACTAGAGAACTGAACTATTGATTGATTGATCAGTTTAACTCAGCCAGGGTTTCCACCCAGGGTTTGACTCCCATGACCTATGATAAAAGCTGTCGCTCACAACCCATTCAGCCATCCGGCCTGGTTCTGTGTAATTTATATGCACTACACCTGCTAACAGTCCTTCCTACATACCAGACGGGATGGCCAAATGAGGTAGAGCATCCGTCTCCCATGTTGGTAGACCACAGGATCGTGAGTTCGAACCTTGGTCGAGTCAAACCAATGACTTAAAAATGTATACTTGTCGCTCCCTATTCAGGCGCTCGGCATTATTAGGATAGGGCAAGAACTGGTTGGCTCAGTATCAGGATAATGTGACTGAGTGGGATATCAGATCATGGTGCTGGCGTTTGGTCTCCCAGTGGGGCAGCACTATATAAATCGCCATAAGTGTGTACTGTCACAAGTCAGTACCCGTTATGGTATGACCTTAAATGTTGCTAGGACATAAAACAACAACAAACAATCCTTCCTACATATTATATCTGATCAAAGCTGACCACCAAAACAGTATTTTAGGAGACGGGGCGCGGTGGGTGGCCGAATTGGTAGCGCGCAGGCTTCCTGCGGAAGATCAGGAGTTTGATTCCCGGTCTAGTCAAACCAATGACTTACAAAATTGGCACTTGTCACTTCCTACACTCGCGCTTGGCACTAACAGGATATGGCAAGGGCTGGTTAGTTCACTATCAGGATAATATAACTAAGGGGATATCGGGTCATGGTGCTGGTGGCCTGATTTCCCAGTGGGGCAGCACTATACAGTCGCCATGAGTGCGCATTGTCACAAGTCAGTACCCATCGTGATATAACCATACAAATTGCCAGGACGTAAAACTCCAACAACCCACCAACCAATACTTCAGGCACAGCTTCTAGTCCGGTAAGACATGTTATTGGAGAATTTGTTGTGTAACCATGGTGACAACAACATATATGCATATGGGGATGTTTGCAACCATCTGGTGTTGCTGGGTGTCCATGGTGACAACAACATGTATGCATATGGCAACAAAATGTATGTATATTTTGATGCTAGCAGACATTGGGTGTTGTTGTGTGAGCACGGTAACAACAACATGGTATATGGTGACATTGATAGACATCTGGTATTATGTGATCATGGTGACAGCAACATGTGTATCATATGGACATCTGGTGTTATGGGATCATGGTGACAACAACATGCATATCGCGATGTTGATAGACATGGTATTATTGTGTGACTATGTTGACAACAACATGCACATATCGATGTTGGCAGGCATCTGGTGTTGTTGTGTGGCCATGGTGTTAAGAACACGCATGCATGTGATGATATTTTTGGACATCTGGTGTTTTGTGTGATCATGGTGACAACAACATGCATGCATATGGCGATGTTTGCGGACATCTGGTGTTGTTGTGTGACCATGGTGACAACAACATGTATGCATATGGCGATATTTGTGGACATCTGGTGTTGTTGTGTGACCATGGTGCATATGGGGTGTTTGTGGACATCTGGTGTTGTGTGACCATGGTGACAACAACATTTATGCATATGGCGATGTTTGCGGACATCTGGTGATGTGTGACAATGCTGACAACAAAAAGCATGCATATGGTGATGTTTGTGGACATCTGGTGTTGTTGTGTGACCATGGTGACAACAACATGCATTGATATGGTGATATTTGCAGACATCTGGTGCTGTTGTGTGACAATGGTGACAACAACAAGCATTCATATGGCGATGTTTGCGGACATCTGGTGCTGTTCTTGACAATGGTGACAACAACACGCATGCATATGGTGATATTTGCGGACATCTGACATTGTTGTATGACCATGGTGACAACAACACGCATGCATATGGCGATATTTGCGGACATCTGGTGTTGTTGTGTGACCATGTTGACAACAACATCTATACATATGGCAATGTTTGCAGACATCTGGTGCCATTGTGTGACCATGGTGACAACAACATGTATGCATATGGTGATGTTTGCGGACATCTGGTGCTGTTGTGTGACCTTGGTGACAACAACACCCATGCATATGGTGATATTTCGGACATCTAGTGCTCTTCTGTGACAATGGTGACAACAACACACATGCATATGGCGATGTTTGCGGACATCTGGTGTTGTTTGTGAAAATGTGCGGTGAACTGTTGATGAAGCAGCCCACAGGTGTACACTCGGCGAGGGTTCAGGTGAATAATTAAAGTGCACTTTAAAACCTGCTGCTGTTTTTGTTGAACGGCACACAGGCAGTTGGTTGTTGAGGCTGATCCCCTGAGTTTGCACTCGCAATGATGATGATGGTGATTTACCGCCTTATCGACAACAAAGGTCATATTCATGGCGCCATATCAACGTTGCAATATCTGCGCCATCTCGTGTTCCCAGGCGGTCACTCATGCAAGTACTAATGAGGCTCAGTGACGCTTAGATTGGCGATTGGATGAGAATAACATTTTCATTGCGCTTTCGCAGGCGATTTTATAAATTAATAAAAGTCTTCTAAGTTCTAGGCATTTCGTTTTTTTTTTTGTGTGTGCCCCTAAATCTTTAGGATAAACAAATTTACAAATACTTAAATAGGACTGAATTTAAATTTAATTTTAGATCCAACAATAGTGACTGCCGAGATAGGTAATTCGTTGATATCTACTAAGAGCACCCCGTCCTGATATGACCTTAGATTTTGCTAGGTCGTAAAACAACAACAAACAAACTAAGAGCACAATTTAAAGCAAAGTTACAATTACAAGAATTGATCTCATTTTTTCAATGACAACTCCCAACCTTGTTCAAGTCACATTGTTCAATTCCTAAGAGTTCTTATCGTAAATTATATTAGAATGTGTATTACCTGCTGGATTCATTTGAGTCGAGAAATTTGAGTCAGTTTGCCCTCAAATGTAGCAGACGAGATGGTAAAAGGACTTCCATTCCAGCAAGTCATGGGATTCGAACTCTTGGGTTTAGAACCTCAGCCAAATCAACCCACTGACCTAAAAATGTATACTTGCCATTACTAGGGTATGATAACGAGCAGTAGATTGAGGAAGACTGATCATCTTTGATAGAAATTTCACCCGTAATATCAAAGAATCAACAAAATGAAAGATGTGTAGATAATAATATAAGTGTAGGTAAATATATAATTACAGGCTCACTTCTTTCTGTGGGATCATAATAGATTGAAGTCAGGGGTGTAGGTGGCTACATCGTCGCACTCTTACTCTTAGCATGTGTGAACAATTTCTCTCGGAGTCATATTCCATACTGAATCTTTTATAATAAGCACTTTTTTATTTTGTGGGTTACAATTTTAATATTTCCAGTAGGCATGTGCAAACAATCTTATGCTTACATTATTTGGTTAATTTCTGACTACGCTCCTGGAAGTAGTAGGCTATGGCGTGGTAATGAATGTGTCATGTGGAGGGGGAGGGTGAAAATGCGAAATAGTGTGCATAGAGCGGGAATCGAACCCAAATCTCACGTGTTAACCATTGACACCACCTAGGCTCCCTGCAGACACACCAAAATATAGCATTTTTCTATTTTAATTGTTATTGTTAAAGGTGATTTTTATCCATTGGATGCGTACTGCCCAAAATTATATTTGAAAAAAAAGGTTTCCCTACAAAGGCCAAATCCGTGTGCCGCATCTAATTTTGATCGGATTACGGAGACAATTTTACATTTAATTGTGCTTATTATTTTCTGCTAGCACAGATTTATTGTGTTTTTGTTTTTATTACAGTTTGTTTGTTGTTTGTTTGTTGTTGTTTTACGTCCTAGCAACACCTAAGGTCATATCAGGACGGGTTTTTATTACGGAGGGGTTCGATGTTGAGGAAACTAAATGTTGGTCGGATAGCGAGATTTGCGGATTAAACGAATTCAGATTAACGAGTGCTGTCTGTAGCAAAGTGTGTGAGGCCCTGTTAACTTTCTACCTGACCTTGGCACTAATGACCTTGGCTGACAAAGGGTTCGTCGCCTGTCGATAGTCCATGACCATCAAGACACAGATCAATGCCTTAATGGACACTACACGTAGTGATCCAATGACTCTCATTTGCTGAATTTTAAAGTGCTATATTTCTTTCTGGTCGTGCTATATTACGACATTATGACGGTAATAAACTCGATGCAATTTTCGCATCAACCTTAGGCCTTTTCAGTAGCATTTCAGCGTGTGCGACAACATGAGAAAGTAGGCTTATGAAGGAGGAAAATGAAAGAAAGGAAGAATTTATTAGATTATTTTGGGGATTCATCGGTGAGATGTCAAGTTGGGCAGCCCTGGAGGTGCGGATATCCCATAATAACACCCCGCTGTAACACCTAACACCGCCATAACACGTTATACCACCATAGACCCTTAAACAGTAGCACCGTAACACCTCACACCACCATAACACCTCACACTGACATAACACCTCACACCACCATAACACCTCACACCACCATAACACCTCATACCGCTATAACACCTCACACCACCATAACACCTCATACCGATATAACACCTCACACCACCATAACACCTCATACCGATATAACACCTCACACCACCGTAACACCTCACACCACCATGGCACCTCACACCACCATAACACCTCACACTACCATGACAGCTGTCACCACCATAACACTTCACACCACCATAACACCTCACACTACCATTTAAAAAAAATCTTTAAATCTTTATTGAGGCTGTATTTATACTGTCCATAGCATGTAAGCCCGGGTACCCAGGCTTGTTTTCAATGCTGGCCAGCTGTAGTTTTGGTGTTGTCTTACCAAGCAGTAGCTACCATAACACCTCACACCACTATAACACCTCACACCACCATAGCACCTCACACCACCATAACACCTCACACCACCATAACACCCCACCACCATAACACCTCACAACACCAGAGCCCCTCACACTACCATTACACCTCACACCACAATAACACCCCACACCACCATGACACCTCATACAGCTAAAACACCTCACAGCACCATAACAACTGACACCACCATAGCACCTCACACCACCATAACACCTCGCATCACCATAACACCTCACACCACCATAACACCTCACACCACCATAGCCCCTCACACTACCATAACACCTCACACCACCATAACACCTCACACCGCTATAACACCTCACCACCATAACATCTCACACCACCACAAAACCTCACACCACTATAACACCTCACACCGCTATAACACCTCACACCAACACTTCCCCACACTACCAATTGTCACACCACCTAAGACCACCTCGCCTCTCCTCACACCCTTCACACCTCCCCCCCCCCCCACCCTCCCACCACCAGCGCCACCTCGCGATGTTGTACAACTGATTAGGTCCTCACTTAAGTGAGAGTGACGTTCTGCCAGCGGAATCGGTATGGGGTGGGGTGAGGTGGTGAGTGATGGGGGAGTGGGCGTGGTGAGGGCCGGCGGGGGTGTGGGTGGTATTAGGGTGTGTAGGTGGGTGTGTAAGGGTAGGGGTGTGGGGTGGGGTTGTGTGGCGGTGTGGGTGTGTGGCGGTGTGGGTGTGTGGCGGTGTGGGTGGGTGGGAATGTGGGGTGGGAAGTGGGGGTGTAGGATGTGGGGGTGCGGATATGTGGCGTGTGGGGGTGTGGGGGCTGTGCGGAAGTGGGAGTGTGGGATGTGGGGGTGTGGGGAAGCGGCGTGGTGAGAGGTTATCAGGTGCGGCAAAATGCACAATGTGCATTGCATGTGTACGCAGGCCATTGATCCCCTATAAAGAGGATCAATAAGATGATGTGAGGGTGGCAGCGGGGTGGGGGTGGTGTGGGGGGATGGTGTGGGGTGGTGGAGAGGGAGGCTCGTGGCGGGTGGGAGTGGGAGTGGAGAGGGTTGGTACAGGCCACGGCACTGACAGGGAACCAGAGAAGGCATGAGATGCACTCAGTGCAACCAGCCTCCTCCCCCCCCCCCCATCATTCTACCTCCTCTCATAACCCACACCCACACAGCACACACCCACACACAGCAACTACAGCACCTCCAGCACACACACCTCCACACACACAACACCCACACACAGCAACGACAGCAACGACAGCAACGACAGCAACGACAGCAACGACAGCAACGACAGCAACGACAGCAACGACAGCACCTCCAGCACCCACTCACCTCCACACACACACAACACCCACACACAGCACACACACACACAACACCCACACACACAACAACTACAGAACTTCCAGCACACACTCGTCTCCACACACACAAAGCACACACCCCAGCACACACACCTCCGCACACACATCTCACACACACACAGCAACCACAGCAACTACAGCACCCACACCTCCACACACACAGAACACCCACACACACAGCAACCACAGCACCTCCAGCACACCCACACACAGCAACTACAGCACTTCCAGCACACACACCTCCACACACACACAACACCCACACACAGCAACGACAGCAACCACAGCACCTCCAGCACCCAC
The DNA here is from genome assembly GCA_030323885.1 of Branchipolynoe longqiensis. Classification (NCBI taxonomy): domain Eukaryota; kingdom Metazoa; phylum Annelida; class Polychaeta; order Phyllodocida; family Polynoidae; genus Branchipolynoe; species Branchipolynoe longqiensis. The sequence goes on from CM059193.1 coordinate 33,533,847, forward strand.
TCACCTCCACACACACAAAACACCCACACACAGCACACACACACAACACCCACACACACAACAACTACAGAACTTCCAGCACACACTCATCTCCACACACACAAAGCACACACCCCAGCACCCACACCTCCACACACACACAACCCCCACACACACAGCAACCACAGCACCTCCAGCACCCACTCACCTCCACACACACACAACACCAACACACAGCACACACACACAACACCCACACACACAACAACTACAGAACTTCGAGCACACACTCATCTCCACACACACAAAGCACACGCCCCAGCACCCACTCCTCCACACACACAACAACCACACACACAGCAACCACACACCTCCAACACCCACTCACCTCCACACACACAACACCCACACACAGCACACACACACAACACCCACACACACAACAACTACAGAACTTCCAGCACACACTCATCTCCACACACACAAAGCACACACCCAAACACAGCAACCACAGTACCTCCAGCACACACACCTCCACACACACACAACACCCACACACACAGCAACCACAGCACCTCCAGCACACACACACCTCCACACACACACAACACCCACACACACAGCAACCACAGCACCTCCAGCACACACACACCTCCACACACACAACACCCACACACACAGCAACTACAGCACCTCCAGCACACACACCAACACTCCTCACACACTCAGAACACCACACACAGCAACTACAGCAAACTACAGCAAGCACTACAGCACCTCCAGCACACACCACCTCCAGCACACACACACCTCCACACCCACAACACCCACACACACAGCAACTACAAGACCTCCAGCACACACACCTCCACACACACACGACACCCACCCACACAGCAACCACAGCACCTCCAGCACACACACAACACACCCAAACACAGCAACCCCAGCACCTCCAGCACACACACTTCCACACACACACAACACCCACACCCAGCAACCACAGCAGCTCCAGCACACCCACATCCACACACACACAACACACACAACAACTACACCACCTCCAGCACACACACACCTCCACACACACTACACCCACACACACAGCAACTACACCACCTCCAGCACACACACATCCACACACACATGACACCCACCCACACAGCAACCACAGCACCTCCATCATACACACACAACACACCCAAACACAGCAACCACAGCAGCTCCAGCACACACACCTCCAAATACACAGAACACCCACACACACAGCAACTACAGCAACTACAGCACCTCCAGCACAACACCTCCACACACAGACAACACCCGCACATACAGCAACTACAGCACCTCCAGCACACACTCACCTCCACACACACACAACACCCACACACACAGCAACTACAGCACCTCCAGCACACACACACCTCCACACACACACAACACCTGCACACACAGCGACCACAGCACCTCCAGCACACACACCTCCACACACACACACAACACTCACACACAGAGCAACTACAGCACCTCCAGCACACACACCTCCACACACACATGACACATACACACATCAACCACATCACCTCCAGCACACATACACCTCCACACACACAACACCCACGCACAGCAACCACAGCACTTCCAGTACACACACCTCCACACACACACGACACCCACACACACAGCAACCACAGCACCTCCAGCACACACCCACCTCCACACACACATCACCCACCTACACAGATACCAGAGCACCTTCAACACACACACCTGCACACACACACAACACCTGCACACACAGCAACCACAGCACCTCCAGCACACACACACCTCCACACACACACAACACCCACACACACAGCAACCACAGCACCTCCAGAACACACCCACCTCCACACACACACCCACCTGCAGAATACACTCACCACACACAATGCACACACAGCAACCTCAGCACCTCCAGCACACACACACCTCCACACACACACACACACACTACACACATCAACTACAGCACCTCCACACACACACACCGTCACCACACAACATCCACCCAAACACACAACCCAGCACCTCCACACACACACCTCCACACACACATCACCCAGACACAACAACCACAGCACCTCCAGCACACACACACCTCCACACACACATCACCCAGACACAACAACCACAGCACCTCCAGCACACACACACCTCCACACACACAACACCCACATGCACATCAACCACAGCACTTCCAGTGTACACACCTCCACACACACACGACACCCACACACACAGCAACCACAGCACCACTAGCATACACCCACCTCCACACACACATCACACACCTACACAGAAACCACAGCACCTTCAACACACACACCTCCAAACACGCACATCACCCACACACACAGCAATCACAGCACCTCCAGCACCCACTCACCTCCACACATATATATCACTCACCTACACAGCAAGAACCCACACCTACACACGCACAACACCCAAGCACCCCCCCCCCCCCCCACATTCACTTCACAAACGAACTCAGCACCTCCAGCACACATTGACATCCAGACAAACACAGCTCCCTCAGAACCTCCTGCACTCAACCACACCACACGGTACCCACCTACACATCACACACCCATGCCCCAAGCACACACCACCCAACACACCCCCATCCACCCCCACAGCACACACCCACACATCCACATTAACCACAATGCCTCCAGCACCCACCCTCACACACAGTACCCACCTACACAGCAATCACCCACCCACACCCACTGAGCACCCACCAACTCACACACATAACACTCACATGACCCACACCCAAACAGCACCCACCCACAGGGTACCCAACCACACAGCACCCACATACACGCGCACACACCTACACTTGCTCTCTCACTCAGCACCTACTCACCCACACACGCAGCACATACACCCACAACACCCACACACATTCACTCACACTGCGGCCCTATACCCACAACACCCACACCACCGTGGCTGAAGCGGAAGTGGGAGTGTGGATGTGGGGGTGTGGGGAAGCGGCGTGGTGAGAGGTTTATCAGGTGGCGGCAAAATGCACAAATGCAATTGCATGTGTACGCCGGCCATTGAATCGCCTATAAAGAGGATCAATAAGATGATGTGATGGTGGCAGCGGGGTGGGGGTGGTGTGGTGGGATGGTGTGGGTGGTGGAGATGAGGCTCGTGGCGGTTGGGGAAGTGGGAGTGGAGAGGGGTGGTACAGGCCACGGCACTGACAGGGAACCAGAGAAGGCATGAGATGCACTCAGTGCAACCAGCCTCCTCCCCCCCCCCCCATCATTCTACCTCCTCTCATAACCCACACCCACACAGCACACACCCACACACAGCAACTACAGCACCTCCAGCACACACACTCCCCAATCGAACGCCTAGGCTTGGAGAGTGTCTTAACGGAAGCACCTCAGCACCTACCGAAATAGACAGAACTGGTTGGACCCACACACAGCACACACACACACAACACCCACACACACAACAACTACAGAACTTCCAGCACACACTCGTCTCCACACACACAAAGCACACACCCCAGCACACACACCTCCGCACACACATCTCACACACACACAGCAACCACAGCAACTACAGCACCCACACCTCCACACACACAGAACACCCACACACACAGCAACAACAGCACCTCCAGCACACCCACACACAGCAACTACAGCACTTCCAGCACACACACCTCCACACACACACAACACCCACACACAGCAACGACAGCAACCACAGCACCTCCAGCACCCACTCACCTCCACACACACACAACACCCACACACAGCACACACACACAACACCCACACACACAACAACTACAGAACTTCCAGCACACACTCATCTCCACACACACAAAGCACACACCCCAGCACCCACACCTCCACACACACACAACCCCCACACACACAGCAACCACAGCACCTCCAGCACCCACTCACCTCCACACACACACAACACCAACACACAGCACACACACACAACACCCACACACACAACAACTACAGAACTTCGAGCACACACTCATCTCCACACACACAAAGCACACACCCCAGCACCCACTCCTCCACACACACAACAACCACACACACAGCAACCACAGCACCTCCAACACCCACTCACCTCCACACACACACAACACCCACACACAGCACACACACACAACACCCACACACACAACAACTACAGAACTTCCAGCACACACTCATCTCCACACACACAAAAGCACGCACCCAAACACACAACCACACACCCCACACACACCCACCCCCAAACACACAACACACACCAACACAGAACCACAGCACCCAACACACACATCCACACACACACAACACCCACACACACAGCAACCACAGCACCTCCAGCACACACACACCTCCACACACACACAACACCACACACACATCAACCACAGCACCTCCAGCACACACACACAACTCCACACACACACAACAACCACCCAAACACAGCAACCTCAGCACAACCACCACACACACCTCAACAACCCACACACAAACCAGTATCAAAACCAACACACAGCACCTCCACCACCACCTCCACACACACACAAACACACACACACACAGCAAACACCAACCTCCAGAACACACCACCTCCACACACACACACACCCAAACGCAGCAACCACATCACCTCCACCCCAGCACCACACCCACCCCAACACACACACAACACCCACACACACAGCAACCACAGCACCTCCAGAACACACCCACCTCCACACACAGCACACACCCAAACGCAGCAACTACATCACCTCCACCTCCTCTCATGACCCACACCCACACAGCAAACACCCACACACCTCCACCACATCACCTCCAGCACACACACATCCACATACACAACACACACACAGCAACTACACCACCTCCAGCACACACACACCTCCACACCCACAACACCCACACACACAGCAACTACAAGACCTCCAGCACACACACCTCCACACACACACGACACCCACCCACACAGCAACCACATCACCTCCAGCACACACACTTCCACACACACACAACACCCACACCCAGCAACCACAGCACTCCAGCACCCCATCCACACACACACAACACACCAACAACTACCTCCAGCACAACACCTCCACATACACCACACACACAAACTACACCACCCAGCACACACACACCTCCACCACACACACCCCACACAGCAACCACACACCTCCATCAACCACAGCACCTCCAGCACACACACAACACACCCAAACACAGCAACCCCAGCACCTCCAGCACACACACTTCCACACACACACAACACCCACACCCAGCAACCACAGCAGTTCCAGCACACCCACATCCACACACACACAACACACACAACAACTACACCACCTCCAGCACACACACACCTCCACACACACTACACCCACACACACAGCAACTACACCACCTCCAGCACACACACATCCACACACACATGACACCCACCCACACAGCAACCACAGCACCTCCATCATACACACACAACACACCCAAACACAGCAACCACAGCAGCTCCAGCACACACACCTCCAAATACACAGAACACCCACACACACAGCAACTACAGCAACTACAGCACCTCCAGCACAACACCTCCACACACACACAACACCCGCACATACAGCAACTACAGCACCTCCAGCACACACACACCTCCACACACACACAACACCCACATACACATCAACCACAGCACCTCCAGCACACACTCACCTCCACACACACACAACACCCACACACACAGCAACTACAGCACCTCCAGCACACACACACCTCCACACACACACAACACCTGCACACACAGCGACCACAGCACCTCCAGCACACACACCTCCACACACACACACGACACATACACACATCAACCACACACCTCCAGCACACATACACCTCCACACACACAACACCCACGCACAGCAACCACAGCACTTCCAGACACACACCTCCACACACACACGACACCCACACACACATCAACCACAGCACCTCCAGCACACACCCACCTCCACACACACATCACCACCTACACAATCCACACACCCAACACACACACCTGCACACACACAAACCTGCACACACAGCAACCCACAGCACCTCCAGCACACACACACCTCCACACACACACACGACACCCACACACACAGCAACCACAGCACCTCCAGCACACACCCACCTCCACACACACATCACCCACCTACACAGATACCACAGCACCTTCAACACACACATCTGCACACACACAACACCTGCACACACAGCAACCACAGCACCTCCAGCACACACACACCTCTACACACACACAACACTCACACACACAGCAACTACAGCACCTCCAGCACACACACACACCTCCACACACACAGAACAACCACCCAAACACAGCAACCTCAGCACCTCCAGCACACACACCTCCACACACACACGACACACACACACATCAACCACAGCACCTCCAGCACACACACACCTCCACACACACATCACCCAGACACAACAACCACAGCACCTCCAGCACACACACACCTCCACACACACAACACCCACATGCACATCAACCACAGCACTTCCAGTACACACACCTCCACACACACACGACACCCACACACACAGCAACCACAGCACCACCAGCATACACCCACCTCCACACACACATCACACACCTACACAGAAACCACAGCACCTTCAACACACACACCTCCAAACACGCACATCACCCACACACACAGCAACCACAGCACCTCCAGCACCCACTCACCTCCACACATATATATCACCCACCTACACAGCAATAACCCACACCTACACACGCACAACACCCATAGCACCCCCCCCCCCCCCCACATACACATCACACACACAGCAACCACAGCACCTCCAGCACACACTGACCTCCAGACACACACAGCTCCCACAGAACCTCCAGCACTCAACCACACCCACACAGTACCCACCTACACATCACACACCCATGCCCCAAGCACACCCCACCCCCACAACACCCCCATCCACCCCACAGCACACACCCACACACCCACATTAACCACAATGCCTCCAGCACCCACCTCACACACAGTACCCACCTACACAGGTGGGTACTGTGTGTGAGTACACCCACACACCCACACTACCCACACTCACAACACCCACACACCCCACACCCACACACCCACACACCTCACACACATGCAGAGACACGCACCCACATAGCACCCACAACCTCCACAACCTCCCACATCTACCCACACACCCACACCACCCACACCCACTGAGCACCCACCAACTCACACACATAACACTCACATGACCCACACCCAAACAGCACCCACCCACAGGGTACCCACCCACACAGCACCCACATACACGCGCACACACCTACACATACTCACTCACACAGCACCTACACACCCACCCACGCAGCACCTACACCCACAACACCCACACACATTCACTCACACAGCAGCACCTATACCCACAACACCCACACCACCCACAACACCCACACCACCCACAACACCCACAACACCCACAACACCCACAACACCCACAACACCCACAACACCCACAACACCCACAACACCCACAACACCCACAACACCCACAACACACACAACACCCCCAACCACCCACAACACCCACACACCACCCACAACACCCACAAACACCCACAACACACACAAACACCCACAACACCCAACAACACCCACAACACCCACAACACCCCAACACCCACAACACCACAACAACCCACAACACCCCCAACACCCACAACACCCACAACACCCACAACACCCACAACACCCACAACACCCACAACACCCACAACAACCCACACCCCCACAACACCCACAACACCCACAACACCCACCACACCCACAACACCCACAACACCCACAACACCCACACACACACACTCACACAACACCTCTACGCACAACACCTAACACATACTCACTCATACAGCACATCCATACAACACCTATACACACTCATTCATACAACACCTACACAGAACACCCACACATATTCACTCATGCAACACCTACACACACTCACTCACAAAGCATCTACACCCACACCTACTCACACACAGCACCTACACATATTCATTCACACAGCACACACCGTATCTACACACAACACCCTACACACGTACACAACCCCCAGAGCACACACACTCACTGCACCTACATACACTCACACGTCACTCACAGTCACATCCATCCACCCATCCACATAGCACCCACGGCACCCATACAGGACAACACCTACCCACATACACACACCACCCACAACACCTACCACACACCCACACCACCCACAACCTCCACCCACATACCCACACCACCCACAACACCTACCACACACCCACAACACCCACAACATCCACCCACATACACACCACCCACAACACCTACCACACACCCACACCACCCACAACATCCACCCACATACCCACACCACCCACAACACCTACCACACACCCACACCACCCACAACATCCACCCACATACACACACCACCCACAACACCTACCACACACCCACACCACCCACAACATCCACCCACATACCCACACCACCCACAACGCCTACCACACACCCACACCACCCACAACATCCACCCACATACCCACACCACCCACAACACCTACCACACATACACACCACCCACAACATCCACCCACATACCCACACCACCCACAACACCTACCACACACCCACAACACCTACCACACACCCACAACACCCACAACATCCACCCACATACACACAACACCCACAACACATACCACACATCCACAACACCAACAACATCCACCCACATACACACAACACCCACAACACCTAGCACACAGACACACCACCCACAACATCCACCCACATACACACAACACCCACAACACCTAGCACACAGACACACCACCCACAACATCCACCCACATACACACACCACCCACAACACCTACCACACAGACACACCACCCACAACATCCACCCACATACACACACCACCCACAACACCTACCACACAGACACACCACCCACAACATCCACCCACATACACACACCACCCACAACACCTACCACACAGACACACCACCCACAACATCCACCCACATACACACACCACCCACAACACCTACCACACAGACACACCACCCACAACATCCACCCACATACACACACCACCCACAACACCTACCACACAGACACACCACCCACAACATCCACCCACATACACACACCACCCACAACACCTACCACACAGACACACCACCCACAACATCCACCCACATACACACACCACCCACAACACCTACCACACAGACACACCACCCACAACATCCACCCACATACATACACAATGGACAAACACCTACCACAGACACACCACCCACAACATCCACCCATATACACACAACAACCACAAGACCTACCACACAGACACACCACCCACAACATCCACCCACATACACACACCACCCACAACACCTACCACACAGACACACCACCCACAACATCTACCCACATACATACACTACCCACAACACTCACAACACCTACCACAGATACACAACAGACAACACCGAACACACGCCACATCATTCACACAAAACCCACAAATACACATCCACATTAGCCACACACATAAACACTCCACACACACCCACACGGGCACACAGCACCCACACATACCCACCCATACAGCATCAACACCCACAAACCCCACACACGCGCAGCACTCACACACACATAACCCACACACATGCAGATACACCCACTCACCCACACCCACACCCACACCCATCCACACACACACAAACCCGACACATGCATCACTCACATACGCATAACCCACACACATGCAGATTCACCCACTCACCCACACCCACACCCACACCCATCCACACACACACAAACCCAACACACGCAGCACTCACACACACATAACCCACACACATACAGATACATCCACTCACCCACACCCACACCCACACACATGCAGATACACCCACACACACACCCACACCCACACCCACACCCACACACATACCCACACCCACACACACAATCCCACACACACAGCACTCACACACACATAACCCACACACATGCAGATACACCCACTCACCCACACCCACACCCACGCCCACACCCATCCACACACACACAAACCCGACACACGCAGCACTCACCCACACCCACACCCACACACATGCAGATACACCCACTCACCCACACCCACACCCACACCTATCCACACACACACAAACCCGACACACGCAGCATTCACACACATAACCCATACACATGCAGATACATCCACTCACCCACACCCACACCCACACACATGCAGATACACCCACACCCACACCCACACCCACACCCACACCCACACCCACACCCACACCCACACACACACACACACACACAAGCCCACACACACAGCACTCACACACACATAACCCACACTCACATGCAGATACACCCACCTATCCACACCCATACCCACACCCACACCCACACACATACCCACACCCACACACACAAACCCCACACACGAAACACTCACACACACATAACCCACACCCACACACATGCAAATACACCCACTCACCCACACCCACACAAACCCCACACAACGCACACTCACAACCACCACCCAACACACAACACACATGCACACACCACGCAAACCACACACCCACACACACCCACACACCCACACACCCACACACCCACACACCCACACACCCACACACCCACACACCCACACACCCAAACACCCACACACCCACACACCCACACACCCACACACCCACACACCCACACACCCACACACCCACACACCCACACACCCACACACCCACACACACAAACCCCAGACACGCAGCACTGACACACACAGAACCCACACACACACATGCAGACACACGCACACACACACACCAACACCCTCTCCTCCCCCTCCCCCTCACCTACCGCTCTCGGTGCAATAGTCCTTTCATTTGCAACCCCCCCCCCCCCCCCCCCCCCCCCCCCCCCATGACACGGCGATCTGCAACTCCATGTGTCAGTTCTCAACCGGTTGGTGTTATCGATGTTGGCATGGCCGGTCCCAGAATGTGGGCGTTCTTGGGATATGGCAACTGTGGGTGTGGCTGGGTGGGTGGGGGTGGTGGGCGTCTGACTAGACGGGATAGCCGGGTGGTTACAGAGTTCCACTCCAGTCGAGAGATCGGACCCGGAACTTGTCAGCTCAACAAGTTACAAAACTTGTTGCTGGGTAGAGGGTGAGGCGCTCACCTCCCACACCGGAAGTAATGAGTTCATCCATCTCCCTCATTCCCGCCTCCTCCCCCTTCGCATCGCCCTCCCGTTCCCTCCGTATACTGCACGACAATTTGACTGGAACCCTTGTGTGGACAATGCAACTGAAGTGAGGTGCACTGCCCTCCCCAGGTGAAATGTCATGCACACAGGTGGGCATGGGGACGTTGATTGCATCAGAGTCTAAATAGTCTCATTGTTAGGACACTATCCCCTGAATGTCAGAAATGTGGGTCGAAATCAGATGGAGGTGAAATGTTCCTTCATTTCAAAAAGCTCCCCCGATGACATTGGTTCCAAGACCAGGATTCTGTAGATGTTGCATGGTGTATAGTGTTGAACCATCCCTGTAGTCCGTAGGTTACAAACCATAACCCATACTGATAGGTGTGTGGCTACCTATGGGTATGAGTTATGGGTGAAGTGATACTAATCACCATCCCCTTCCATCTCACACCCACACCCACACCCATACCCCATCCCCCTCCTCACCCCCGCTCTCATTCCCCTACCCCCTCTTCTTTCCCCTCCTCCAACACCTCCCTCATCCCCTTTCCTTTGCTTCCCCATCCATCTCTCCCCTCCCCTCCCCTTCCCTCCCCTTCCCTCCCCCTCCCCCTCCCCTCCCCCTTCCATCTCCCACGTCCCATCACCTGTCCCCTTCCCCATCCCCTTCCATCCCCCCTCCCTCCCTCCCACTTCCCCTGCGGTTCTCCCTCCCCCTCCCCCCTCCCTATCCCCTTCCATTCCCCTTCCCTCCCCCCCTTCCCTCCCCACTCCTGCCCCTCCAATCCCCTTCACTTCCTTCCATCTCCCCACCCCCCCCCCCGCTTCGCATCGCGCTCCGGTTTCCCTCTCACCATCCCCTTCCATCCCCCCCATTCCTCCCCATTCCCCCTTCTTCTCCCCTCTCCCTCCCTACCTCTCTCCATCCCCCTCTCCTCCCCCTCCCCTCCGTCTCTCCATCCCCCTCCCCTCCCCCCTCCTCATCCCCTTCCATTCCCCCTCTCCTCCTCCCCTCTCTCCTCTCCCAACCCCTCTTCTCCCCCCCCTCCCTCCGTCTCTCCATCCATCCCCTCCCTCCCCTCCCCCTCCTCATCATCCCCTTCCATTCCCCTTCCCTCCCCGCTCCTCCCCCTCCACTCCCCCTCCCCTTCCCCTTCCATCTCCCCACTCTCCCGCCTCCCCCTCTCATCGCCCACACCTTCCCTCATCTCCCCCTCCCCCCATTCCCCCTCTCCTCAACCCCCTCCCCCTACCTACCTCTCTCCACCCCTCTCCTCCCCCCCTCCCTCCCCCTACCTCTCTCCATCCCCCTCTCCTCCTCCCTCTCCCCCCCCCCCTCCGTCCTCTCCATCCCCCCTCCTCCCCCCCCCCCCCCCCCCCCCACCCATAGACACACACCGTGCCCTGTGTCAAGGTGCACTGAGTTCCCGACACACCCATGCAACCCGAGGGCGTGTGGGTGTTGAGATGTGTGGAGTTCGGTTTTGTGTGTGTGTGTTGGTGGTGGTGGTGGTGGTGGGGGTGGGGCGGGCAGGTCAGTACAGGCCCATTCTGCATGTGGGTGTGGGTTATGTGGGTGTGAGTGCATTTATGTTGGTGCACTTTTAAGGGCCAGTAGATAATGTGGGTCGTGGTGAAGTATGTGTGTGGGAGAGTCTAGGTGTGGGGTGTGGGAGCAGATTGATTCAAACATGTACCGGATGAGAAATTAGCTAGCACTTAGGGTGTCCGCTTACCATATGAGGTCGTGGGTTCAATCTCTGGTAATGCTGAATGTGAAAACTGTGAAAACACTGAGTAGGTGTCACTCCAATAACCTGGCGCTCGGCATTACCAGTATAGAGCAAGGGCTGCTTGATAATGCCAGGATAATGTGACTGCCAGGATAATGTGACTGCCAGGATAATGTGACTGAGTGGGATATTGAGTCATGGCGCTGACAAGACTGTATTCCAGTAGTGCAGCACTATAAAGCTACACCACTCAGACCAAAAGTGCACATTGTCATGAATCGGTACCCGTCCTGACATGAAGGTCGGCGTATACTGCACGACAATTTGACTGGAACCCTTGTGTGGACAATGCACCTGAAGTGAGGTGCACTGCCCTCCCCAGGTGAAAAGTCACGCACACAGGTGGGCATGGGGAGGTTGATTGCATCAGAGTCTAAATAGTCTCATTGTTACGACACTAGCCCCTGAATGCCAGAAATGTGGGTCGAAATCAGATGGAGGTGAAATGTTCCTTCATTTCAAAAAGCTCCCCCGATGACATTGGTTCCAAGACCAGGATTCTGTAGATGTTGCATCATCATCATCATCATCATCATGCTGTCGGTCACGATGCAACAAAGACTGCTTTCATTACTTGACTGCCGCTCTCCATTTAGCTCTCTGCTGTGAGAGTTGCATCCATGAGTTGGTCTTCATGTCTCTCAGCTTCAGGTTTCTCTTGATGGTATCCTTGAACTGGAGATGAGGGCGCCCTCTCTTTATGTAACCAGAAAACAGTTGAGAATAGAGGATCTGCTTTGGTAGCCTGTCTGATGACATCCTCATGAGGTGTCCAGTCCACTGGAGATTCATTTTGATCAGAAGATCTTCCATAGGGGACAGCCCCATCCGTTCGAGTATTTCCTTATTTGTTTATTGTCAGTAGTTGTGTTGTGTTGCATTGTGTTCCTCCTAGCTGATTTTCCATGGTCGACGGAAGATGAGCTCGAGCAGCGCGGTCCTTGCTAACCCGGGCGATGACCGAGCCGGTATGGTGTTTTGTGCAGTTGTACATTTCATGAAAGCTGCCTGCTGATGTTGCATGCTGTATAGTTTTGAACCATCCCTGTAGTCCTTAGGTTATCTGTTTATTATCTCAAGAAGTCATGATGTTGCATTACATATTATCTATTTATACAGGACAGTGGGAAGACAAGCATTAATGGTTACACTGTTCCTGCAATTTCTCTTTTTGTCAACGGGGTAATTTATGTATATGTTGTGTGTATGGAAATTGTGAATAAAAAATGTCAAATATCAAATGTAAAATGTCAATTAATATTATTAGTGCAGTATTTAGGTATACATGCATGACTAGCTATGCTGTACACTATACATCATAGGCTGCTCCCCCACTTTTAATGTTCAGAATGGTGTGTGCTGCACACTATGCAACACATTCCCCTTCCCCATCACCATGTTCAAACCAAATATGATTGCTTCTGTGGCTGGAAAACCAGTACCCCGGCACTGACAAAATATGTGTTCAGATGAATAATAAAAATAATACATTTTAAAGATGAAAAATGTATGAGACTTACAATTGCAGGAGGAAATGTGTAGTGAGCAGCACTGACATCCCCAACATACACAGGTAGACATCAGTAGGTTGATGACATCAGGGAGTGAGGATAATCTAATACATAGGTTACTAACCATGGAATGGTAGGATTGTGGGTTCGAATCCCGATCTAGGTGCAATAGTCCTTTCATTTGCAACACCCCCCCCCCCCCCCCCCCCCCCCCCCCCCGTGACATGGCGATCTGCAACTCCATGTGTCAGTTCTCAACTGGTTGATGTTATCGATGTTGGCATGGCCGGTCCCAGAATGTGGGCGTTCTTGGGATATGCCAACTGTGGGTGTGGCTGGGTGGGTGGGGGTGGTGGGCATCTGACTAGATGGGATAGCTGGGTGGTTACCGACTTCAACTCCAGTTCGGACCCAGAACTAGTCAACTCAACAAGTTACGAAACTTGTTGCCGGGTAGAGGGTGAGGCGCTCACCTCCCACACCGGAAGTCATGAGTTCAATCCCCAGCTAAGTCAAAAGAAAGACTTGAAATTGTTACTCATTGCTACTGTAGTAGTAGTCTGCACTGACTCTCTCAGGCAAGGAGCCGCATAGACAGGTAGGCATAGGTAGGGTGGTGACATCATTGAGCCTAGGTGGTGTAATGGTTAGCACACTGGTCCGGAATGCAAGAGATGTGTCTATGTTGCTCCTTGCCTGAGAAGTCAGTGCATACTACTACAGTATCCTGACACTGACCATGTGCTATCCCTGTGTGTATTCAATTAACCAACTCTGGTCACCCGAGTCACCTTTTGGCACGTGCGCACATCCTACAGACTCGAGTTGAATAAACGAACACTTTCTCCACGTTTGGGGTGGAAAAAATGGTGGCTTAATCCAAAACGTTTTTCTCTTTTTTTAATAACTGATATAACTACAGCAAAATAGGATTTAAAGTATTTTATGATTGCATAGTTTAGCTATATTTCCATTTCATTAATCTGGATTATTATTTTTGTTAAACCATTAAAACAATATGTAGGACTTGTACTGGTAGCTGTTATCCTACAGGTACCAGCACAAATGTGACATCATCACTCCTAGCCACCCCCAGCCAAGAGGTGGGTTACTGGGGTCAGGACTTTTTGCACACGGCACTTGTATTTGTCGGCCCTACTCACGGTGTTCAATTTGAAATTCCAGAAACTTGGGTGACCCGAGTCGCCCGGCTCGTGTTAATCGAATACGGCCCCAGTAACGCTCATCACTAAGGAGGGTTAGCGAAAGATCACATGTATTTCCAAGGCGTTACTTTTTACTTGACCGCAGTGAAGGGGAAGGGGGAGGGGAGCGAGAGGGCGAGGGGGACGGGTATGTGGTGATTGGGAGAGGGATGTGGGTGAGAGGGGAGTGGGGGAGGGGAGAGGGGACAGGGGACAGGGGCTGGGAGTAGGTGGGAGGGAGAGCGGAGGAGGATGAGGGGACTGGAGGACGAGGGGGAAGGGAGGAGGCGCAGGGAGAGGGGGAGTGGAGGAGGAGGGGGAGGGAGGGGTGTAGGTCTACCTGTCAGCGATGAACCCGTCATAATGCGCAATGCTCCCTGTGTATGCGTATCATGTTGGTCCCATCTTTGTCCAGCGCCTTGTTGTATATATCGATGTTTGCTGAGTGCGCAGATATTGGCAGCGAACATGTAAGGCCAATGGGTGCGTGTGGGTGGGTGGGTGTGCTTATTTGTGTGTGTGGGGATGTGGGTATCTGTGTGTGGGCATGTTTGTGGATGGGCTTGTGTGTGGTTGTGTGGATGTGTGTGGGTATGTTTGTGGATATGTGTGTGTTGGTGTGTGTGGGTATGTTTGTGGATAGGTGTGTGTGTTGGTGTATGTGGGTATGTTTGTGGATAGGTGTGTCTGTGTTGTGTGGATGTGTGTGGGTATGTTTGTGGATAGGTGTCTGCGTGTGTGTTGGTGTGTGTGGGTATGTTTGTGGATAGGTGTATGTGTGTTGGTGTATGTGGGTATGTTTGTGGATAGGTGTGTCTGTGGTTGTGTGGATGTGTGTGGCTATGTTTGTGAATGGGTGTGTTGGTGTGTGTGGGTATGTGTGTGGATAGGCATGTGTGTGGTTGTGTGGATGTGTGTGGGTATGTTTGTGGATAGGTGTGTGCATGTGTGTTGGTGTGTGTGGGTATGTTTGTGGATAGGCATGTGTGTGGTTGTGTGGATGTGTGTGGCTATGTTTGTGGATGGGTGTGTTGGTGTGTGTGGGTATATTTGTGGATATCTGTGTGGATGTGTGTGGGTATGTTTGTGGATAGGTGTGTGTGGTTGTGTGGATGTGTGTGGGTATGTTTGTGGATAGGTGTGTGCGTGTGTGTTGGTGTGTGTGGGTATGTTTGTGGATAGGTGTATGTGTGTTGGTGTGTGTGGGTATGTTTGTAGATAGGTGTGTTGGTGTGTGTGGGTATGTTTGTGGATATCTGTGTGTGTGTATGTTTGTGGATAGGCGTGTGTGTGGTTGTGTGGATGTGTGTGGGTATGGTTGTGGATATGTGTGTGTGTGTTGGTGTGTGTGGGTATGTTTGTGGATAGGTGTATGTGTGTTGGTGTGTGTGGGTATGTTTGTAGATAGGTGTGTTGGTGTGTGTGGGTATGTTTGTGGATATCTGTGTGTGTGTATGTTTGTGGATAGGCGTGTGTGTGGTTGTGTGGAAGTGTGTGGGTATGTTTGTGGATAGGTGTGTTGGTGTGTGTGGGTATCTTTGTAGATATCTGTGTGTGTGGGTATGTTTGTGGATAGACGTGTGTGTGGTTGTGTGGAAGTGTGTGGGTATGTTTGTGGATAGGTGTGTTGAGGTGTGTGGGTATGTTTGTAGATATCTGTGTGCGTGTGTGTGGGTATGTTTGTGGATAGGTGTGTGTGTGGTTGTGTGGATGTGTGTGGGTATGTTTGTGGATAGGTGTGTGCGTGTGTGTTGGTGTGTGTGGGTATGTTTGTGGATAGGTGTGTCTGTGGTGGTGTGGATGTGTGTGGGTATGTTTGTGGATACGCATGTGCATGTGTGTGGGTATGGTTGTGGATAGGCGTGTGTGTGGGTATGTTTGTGGATAGGCATGTGTGTGGTTGTGTGGATGTGTGTGGGTATGTTTGTGGATATCTGTGTGTGTGGGTATGTTGTGGATAGGCATGTGTGTGGTTGTGTGGATGTGTGTGGGTATGTTTGTGGATATCTGTGTGCGTGTGTGTGGGTATATTTGTGGATATGCGTGTGCATGTGTGTGGGTATGTTTGTGTGGTACCTAACGGTTGACTAACGATTACCCATTGACCCTTCCTCCTTCCAGCTGTATCCCGTTTGGCATATCTACATCGGCATGTTTCCCCACCACTTACACAATTGATACTTGTCGCTACCGACCCTGGCACTCCGCATTTCTAGCATGATCTCCCAGTGGGGAAGCACATAAAGTTGTCATGAGTGCGCACTGTCATAAGTCGGTACCCATTCTGATATGACCTTAGATGTTGTCAGGATGTAAAACCCCAACAAACAAGCATATTCATTAATTAAGCAGAGGATATTTCAATTGCAGAAAATCGCATGACATAAAGCCACATAGTCCGATGAAAGCGTCTCATTTTCCAGACCAAAAGATCCATCTAGATGTTATCCTGCATATTCACCTAGGCTACTGGTCTATTCATTATTGCACATATAAGGGAATAGAATCCCTCAATTGTGACTTCGATACCCGACGGATTAAACAGACCAGAAGGCAAATAAAAGCTCACGAGAGAAGCATGCTGGAAATGCCAACGTGTGGAATGCCCAAACAGTAAAGGAAGACAAAAACATACAAAAAATATCTGTGCAAAATAAGGCTAGGAAACCCCCACTAAGCTGCACTGCAAAGGGGCATGTGATATGTCACGTCCCACCAGCAGGACGCCCAATGGAAGGTAACCATGTCAAAAGTAGCCAGATACCACACCACACAGATATATACAAGCCTATGATATGTAAATAGGAGTAGGTTTGTCTAGTAGTAAGAGTAGAAACAAATAAAACACATATATGCCAAGAAAATACAAAAAATTAACATAGGCTACTAACCAGACCAACCATCTATCTATCTGCTACTGAAATGCAGACAATCAAATAACTTATCAGCAGCTACTGTGTGATAAGATAACACCAACACGACAACTGGCCAGCATTGAAAACAAGCCTGAATACCCAGGCTCATATGCTATGGACAGTATAAATACAGCCTCAATAAACAAATATTTAATCAAAAATCTACTTGTTATCTAGCCTGCCAGTCAGCATTACTAGAATAGGATAAGGCCAGTGTCAGGATAATGTGATTGATTGCAATGCGAGACTGGATCATCATGTTGCCCATACAAATTACACCACGACATTGGGGCCATGACCAGGATGCTGTACCAGGTATGCGCTGAATGGTTGGAGAACCTGCACTGCTACACAGGGTTAAATAAGGTGTGGTCAGAGCATAGCAAAACAAAACAAGGGGAAACTCTGAGACTATAACTGTGAACCGGCGAAAACAGATTATTAGACTTAACCATCATGTACAACATACATATCGTGGGGTCGTGGGTTCGAACCCTGGTCGAGTCAAACCAATGACTTAAAAGTTGATACTTGTCGCTTCCTAGCCAGGCACTCGGCATTATTAGGACATGGCAAGGACTGGTGTGCTCAGTGTCAGGATAATGTGACTGAGTGGGATACCGGGTCATGGTGCTGGCGGCCTGGTTTCCCAGTGGGACACCACTATAAAGTCACCATGAGTACCCACTGTCACAAGTCAGTACCCGTCCTGATATGACCTTAGATGTTGCTAGGACGTAAAGCAACAACAAACAAACAAACAACAACAATTTCGCATTGAGACGAGCTGAGTGAGACTGATGGTGGTAGCGGTGGTTGAGGGGAGAGGGGGGGGGGGGAGTCAAGAAGCGAAAGTGGCACAACCTTTCCCAGAATGCCTCACTCACTCATCATTCGGAAGTGACGTCACAATGCACCTAGCGGTAATCAATCTGATCGTCTGGTATAGGGTGTGCGGGTTTGTTGACTTGAGCGTGAGGAGGAGGAGAGGGAGGTGTGTGTGTGGGGGGGGGGGCGGAGTCATGACTTCCGGGAAGTTGTGTCTCAGTCATCTAGTGTTAAGGGGCTGTCACATTAGGTTTTTGTTGCAGGAGCGTATGGTGGCGTAAGCGCGTTACGTCATATACGTCGGCATACGCCGTATACGCTACTCATACGCTACACATACGCTACTCATACGCTACTCATACGCCGCCAGATGCCGGCTTATGAGGCATACGCCGCCATACGCTTTCATAAATCCGTCCGTCCAAATTTTTTTGTGCATGCTAAAAAAAAAACGACCTATGAGGGCGTATGGCCCATACTGTCAAAAAATGTCACAGCACGCTCCCATACGCTCCCATACGCTCCTCATACGCTCCTCGTACGCTCCTCGTAGGTTCCACATACGCTCAAAACCACCCGAAAGGTCACCAAATGTCATCCTAGGCCGGCATGCGCAGGACCTACGTAGGTTTTCAATATGCTCCCGCCATACGCCGTAATGTGACAGGGCCTTTAGGGGCATGTGTGTATGCGCTGTGTGGTTGATTCTACATCCGGGTTGGTTCATCGCCGCTGTTCAGGTAAGGGGGAACTCATGAAAGCATATCAATCTCGGCGATTATACATGTTCCTGGCTAAACTACAACAAACGGAAGGCCCTGCCCGAGCATATTAACGATAGGGGGAGCTGCTTAAAGTGGTACTATCTGATGGTTTTGAGCTTTCGCATTGTGTAAGTGAAGGAGTCACGTGATCTGCCCTGTGTAGATTAATGAGTCACGTGACCTGCCCTGTGACGATAGGATGGCCAAATGAGTTGAGCATCCGTCTCCCGTTTTGGTAGATAGTGGACTTCGAAACCACATGTTTGAACCCTTGTCGAGTCAAACCAATGATTTAAATTCTATATGTGTCACTTCCTAGCCAGGCACTCGGCATTATTAAGATAGGGCAAGGACTGGTTGGATCAGTGGCAGGATAATGTGACTGAGTGGGTTATCAGGTCATGGTGCTGGTGACATGGTCTCCCAGTGGAAGCAGCACTATAAAGTCACCATGAGTGTGCACTGTCACAAGTCGATACCCATCCTGATATAACCTTTGATGCTGCCAGGACATAAAGCCCCAACAACCGACAACCAACAACCAACAACCAACCTGCCCTGTGAAGGCTAAGGAGGACACGTGACCTGCCCCATGTAGGTTAAGGAGTCACGTGACGGTTTGAGGCTGAACCTGCAGCAGAGCACCATGTCCTATACTACTCTCCATCTCACCAAACTGGACACGATGGCCGAGTGGTTGGTTAGTTGTTGGGGTTTTACGTCCTGGCAACATCTAAGGACATAGCAGGATGGGTACCGACTTGTGACAGCGCATCCCATGTATAGTATGCGCATAATATACCATTGAAATTACTTCTATTGTTGAGTTAGTCATTTTGAATGAAGAAGCAGCGTGGTCTGTTCTAATAATCATTTTTCTTTGAATAAAAATCCCAGATATAGTTAGTGACATCCACCACATATGTGAACATACCCCTTGACACACACCGCAGTACACATGCAACACACACACCTAGCACACACCCAACACACACCCAACACACACCCAACACACACCCAACACACACCCAACACACACCAACACACACCCAACACACACCCAACATACACCCAACACAACCAACACA
>CM059193.1:33555839-33571377 GCA_030323885.1 Branchipolynoe longqiensis
TCTCTTATATGTCACTCATTCACAGATCAACTCACTCACTACTCACTCATTCACACACACTCACTCATGTACACGCTCACACACAACTCTCTTATATGTCACTCATTCACAGATCAACTCAGTCACTACTCACTCATTCACACACACTCACTCACTCATGTACACACTCACACACAACTCTCTTATATGTCACTCATTCACAGATCAACTCACTCACTACTCACTCATTCACACACACTTACTCACTCATGTACACGCTCACACACAACTCTCTTATATGTCACTCATTCACACAAGCTCACTCGTTCATTGATTCATTGATTCACACATGCATTCACTCATTCACACACACTCACTCATTCCCACACACTCACTCGTCCACTCATTCACAATCACCCACTCATGCACATACACTCACACACAACTCCTATATGTCACTCATTCACAGATAAACTCACTCACTACTCACTCATTCACTCACACTCACTCACTCACACATTCACATATACTCACTTACTCATTCACCCACACTCGCTCATTCACAGATAAACTCACTCATTCACACTCAGATGCACACAACTCACTAACACCTCACTCACCGATTCCTTGTCACCCGTACTCACTCACTCATTCACACACTCCCTCATTCACACTCACTTACTCATTCACACTCACTCATTCATTCACACTCACTCACTCATTCACAGACACACTCATTAACACACACTCACTCAGTCATCCACAATCACTCAGTCATCCACACTCACTCACTCATTCACACTCACTCACTCATTCACACTCACTCATTTACACTCATTGACACTCACTCATACACGCACTCACTCATTCATTCATGCACACATTTATCGCACCTCACTCACTCATCAACACTCACTAGCTAATTTACACATATTTACTCACACATACCACTCACACCTCACCTACTCACTCACTCACTCACTCATTCACTCACTTATTAAATTCGGCATTCACACAAACACTCGCTCTCACACACAACTCACACACCCCTCCTTCCCTCCCTCACTCACTCACTCACTCACCCACTCACTCACTCACTCACTCATTAGTTCCAGCACACAACACGCACATAGCATACCACATGCAACTCACACATCAGTCACACCACACACACCACATTACACACACCTCACACACCACATACATTGCACACACCACACATTGCCCACATCGCACACACAATGCACACATTGCACACATTACATGCACATTACACAACACACACATTGCACATATCATACATTACAAACACAATACATGCACTACACACACATTACATACACAGGACACAAAACACACACAACACAAATGTTGCATATATCACACATTACACATGCAATATGCACATTGCACACACCACACACATTAAACACACCACACATTACACACACAACACACATTGCACACAACATCCAACACGGCGTTGTTCAAAGACTACCTGCTGGCCAGGTTAAATCTGGTGTTAATCACGAAGAAGGTAGTGTGTTTTTAGTCTGTTTGCAATAACCCCTCACTGATGGGGTGCGCTTTCATCAGGCCGTGATGAATGCTGCAGCCTCCTCCTCCACACCACCACCTCCTCCACACCCCCTCCACCTCCTCCCCCTCCTCCCCACCCCCTCCCTTCCTCCCTACCCACCCTTCCTTCCCTTCCCCTCTGCCTCCGTCCCCCACCCCACACCTCCCCCTCCTCCCCCACCAACACCTCCCCTCTCCCCAACCCACACTCGCCTAGCCCCTACCTCCCCCACCCCCCCACAACCTCCCACTCCTCAACACCACCCACACCTCCCCCTCCTCCCTCACCCCCACACCTCCCCTCCTCCCCACCTTACACCCCTTCGTCCCCCACCCCACACCCCGCCCTCCTTCCCCACCCTCCCCTCTCCTCCTCCCCCCTCCCCCTCCCCTCCTCCATTTCCCCCTACTCCCTCACATCCTCGACCACCCCTCCCCTTCCCCCTTATCCCATCAGTCTGATTTGACATCCCCCCTGGACCACCCCTCCCGGACACCCCTCCCATCCCCTTTCACCTCTTCCCCCTGTCCCCACCCGCTTTCCCTTTCCGCCTCCCTCTCCCCCCTCACCTCCGCCTGCTCCTCCTACCCCCTACCACTGCCCTCTCTCTTCATCCTCCACCCCCTCCCCACCTACCACATCTCCCCTTCCCTCACCTTTCCCCCCTACCAATTTATCTTCTCCCCTTTTCCCCCACCACCCATCCCTTCTCCCTCCCTCGGCATCCTTCTAACCCACTCCCCTTGCCACCTCCCCTTCCCCCCTCCCCAAACTTCCATTCCATCTCTCATGTTCCCTCCCCTCTCTTCCTCATCCTTCCTCTGGCCCCCCCCCCTTTCTTCTCCCCCTCCCCACACCCCACCAATCCCCACCCCATCTCCCCCTTCTCCCCGCTTTCCTCTCCCTCTCTCTCCTGTTCCCTCTCCTTCCTCTCCCCTCATCTCCCGTCTCCCTCCCCGCCTCACCCCACGCTCCCCACCCCCGACTCTCCCCTTCCATCTTACTCTCCCTCCCCTACTGTTCTTTCCCCATCCCTCCTCCTCTCCATCTTTCCATCACCTCACCCCATCCACCTCCCCTCCTTCCCTCCTCACCCTCACACCCCCCCCCCCCCCCCCCCCCCCCCCCACTCCCCCCCCCCCCCCTCCCCGCCTGGGAGTGATGATAGAGGCCTGCGTGTGTGTTGTTTTTAGCTGAACAAATAACCTGACCGTGGAGCATAGAAATGTTTCCGGAATCCTCTGCACGTGCTGCGGGAGTCACAGATGATTTACAGTCACCCCGCCGACCCCGTCCCCCCCCCCCCCTCCTATCTCTCTATCGCGCTCTCTCTCGCTCTCTATCTCTCGTGTATGCTGTGCTTCCTCTACGAATTGCCGACTAAATCTAGTGCTTATTTCTATACATCCTCGCCAATTCCCTCCCTCTATGTGTTCTTATTAACCTGGAAAAGCTTCATGGGATTTATTATAGAGTATGTGTATGTATATTTGTATTTATGTATGTATGTATATGTGTGGATATGTATATTTGTATATTTGCATATATGTATTTGGATGTATGTATATTTCTATGTATGTATGTATGTATGATTATGTGTGTGTATGTATATTTGTATATTTGCATTTATGTATTTGTATGTATGTATATTTCTATGTATGTATGTATGTATGTATATTACTATTATTAGTTTGTGTGTATCTAAGCATGGATGGATCTACTTGTCATACTACAATCTGAAAGGTCTGATGCAATCACTAGAGGACGTAGGTATGTTTATAATATAACTGGGGTTTGTGTGTCTATGTGTCTGTCGTCGGAGGTCGGGAGGTCCAGGACCTGTTGGTAGTCCTTCCTCCCCCCCCCCCCCCCCCCGCCACCCTGGAGTGCTAGGACCTGTCGGCAGGCCTTGCTCCCCCCCCCCCCCCCGCCACACTGGAGTGCTAGTATATGTTAGTAGGCCTTGCTCCCCTCCCGCCGCCACCCTGGAGTGCTAACTAGAAGCGACCCACCTGTTTTACAGATAAAGAACAGGCCCCCAAGTAGTGAAAGGAGATGATGGGGAGAGATTTTTGTTGTTGATGGAGGGGAAAAGGGGGCATGTGGGTAAAGAAAAAAAACTGGTAATAACAAACACATCTCCGTCCAGAACTAGCACTGACTCCCGCTAGGGGGCAGGAGGGGAGGGGTGGCGGTGGAGAGGTGAAGAAGTGACAGACTGGGCGGGGGAACGGGGAGGGGTGCTGGGGAGCACGATTATGGGATGTGCTGTCTGTGGGCTGGGCTAAGCCCAGATTGCAACTGGGGAAGAAGAGCCAGGGTGAGTGTGAGTGTGCCCTTCGCTCCCGTTCGCTCTTCCTCTCTTCCATCCTCTACCTTTCCCTCCCCCTCCCTCTGCCCCTCCCTCTCCCTCTCCCTCTCCCTCTCCCTCTCCCTCTCTCTCTCCCCCTCCCTCTGCCCCTCCCTCTCCCTCTCCCTCTCTTCTCCCTCTCTCTCCCTCATCCTCTCCATCTCACATTCTCACCGTCTCCCTCTCACATCTCTCACTCTTCCCCTCTTTCGCTCTCCATCTCTCCCTCTCTTTCTTTCCCTCTCTTTCTTCCCCCCTCTGTCCTTCCCTCTCTCTTGTTTAACTCCTCCTTCCCATATATTTCCCCCCTCACCCCTCTCCCCCTCTCTCTCCCTTCTCTACCGCCTCTCTCCCCGTCTCCCCCCTCCCCCTTCTCCCCCCTCCCCCTCTCTCCCCACGCTCTCCCCCTCTCCCCCTCTCTCTCCCCTTTTCTACCCATTCCCCTATCTCTCCCTCTCTCCCTCTCCCTCTCTCCTCTCCTCCTCTCTCTCCCTTTGTCCTTCTCTTTAACTATCCCTATCCATCTCCCCCCTCTCTCTGTCCTTTCCCCCTCTCTTTGTCCCCCCCCCCCCCTTCCTCCAATACCCCCCCCCCTTCCCCCGTTCTTTGCCCTTCACATATCTTCCTTTTCCTTCTTTCCTCCCTTGCCCCCCCCCCCCCCCCCCCCCCATTCCCCCCAGTCTCCACCCCGCCCCTTCCCTAACCTTCTCCCCCGTCCCCACCAGCCCCCTCTGGTGGCGCGTGGTGGGCGCCCCCTGGTGGAGTGGCGGTGAGTGACACGTGATGGTGGGTGTGAGCTGCTCGCGGCATTACCTGCCTGCTTGTTTGTCGGTGGCACTAAGCTGCCCGATAACGAACGCCAGATCAGTAACAGGTGCTTGGTAGCTCACATCGCCCCGATAACTGGGGCGCCAACCTCCCCCCTGCGGCTCGTGGTCCTCCTCCATGCCTCTTCTTTTTCTTTTTGTTGTTCTTTTTCGTCTTCTTCTGCTTCCTCTTCCTCTCCGCCCTCTTCTTCGTCTTCCTCTTCTCTTCACCTCTTCTTCCTCTTCGTCCTCTTCTTTCTCTTCTTCCTCCTCTTCCTACTCTTCCTCTTCTTCCTCTACTTCTTCATGCTCCTGTTACTCCCACTCCTCATGTTGCCAGGACGTAAAACTCCAACAACCAACCAACCTTCTCTCCCTATCTCTTCTTTTTCTGTTACTTATTTTACATCTTCCCTTGTGCCCTTTGTTTTCCTTGCTGTTTCTGCTCCGTATAATGTGTTTCCTCATCTCTTCTTCCTCTTCCTCTTCATTCTCCTCCTCATTTAAATTGCTACATAACTTTGGACAGTGAATTTTCTAGTTAAACAAGAAAAGACCGCAGCACCAACACCATGTCTAATGTAATCAACTTGAGTTAGCGTACTCAGTTAAATCCTTTTAAGTTTCAGCCTGAGCAGTTCTGAGCAGTTCTGAACAGTTCTGAGCAGTTCTGAGCAGTTCTGAGCAGCTCTGAGCTGTTCTGAGTAGTTCTGAGCGGTTCTGAGCAATTCACATCTGCTACATATCTCTGAATCTCTATCTCTCTTGCTCTAGTGTAAGTCTGTCTGCCTCTCTTTAATCACAGAAAACCTACCCTGTGTGTCTGCTTTGTTCGGAGGATCTGGAGCAGCATTAAATAGCGTACTGACATGCAGCATAACCCAGTTACATCCTACCGGGCGCAGTGCCCAAGTCGGTAGAGCACGGGCCTCATGTGCGGGATCTCGGGAGTTTGGTTCCCGGTCGAGTCAAACCAATGACTTACCAAATTGATACTTTTCGCTTCCTAGCCTGGCGCTCAGCATTAATATGATCGGGCAAGGACTGGTTAGCCTCAGTGTCAGGATAATGTGACTGAGTGGGATATCGGGTCATGGTGCTGGCAGCCTGATTTCCCAGTGGGGCAGCACTATTATGTCACCATGAGCGTGCACTGTCACAAGTCGATACCTATCCTGATATGACCTTAGATGTTGCCAGGATGCAAGCACCAAAAACTAACCAGCCAACCGAGTTACATCAGAAATGTTTGCCATTCCTGTCTGTGTAAGTCGATGGTTAGTTGCAAGGGACGCTGGTTGGCCTCCGTAGGTGGTCTCACCCTCACCCCCACCCCCACCCCCACCCCATCCCCCGACCCCCACCCACCCACGGCATACATGTTGATGCGTATTCCAAATGGCCACCAGAGGGAAAGAGAGTTTCACACACACACAAACAAAATTAACTCTTAAGTAATATTCTTTTTGTGCTGAACACTTGTTTGTTCCAGGGGTTAGAATTGACCTTTCACTCTTTTTTTGTATCCCCACATTAAACTTTCTTGACGGTAGACGGCACTTGTGTGCTATATATGTTGGCTATAAATGTGTTTCTGGGGGTGGATTTGCTAGCAGATGAAGCCGTTTCTGCAGCTTTGAGTGGCGATGTTATGTTTTTTGGGTGTTTTTTGGGGGAGAGGGGGTGTATGTGGGATGTTTGTTTGTTTTTTGTGGGGGGGGGGAGGTGATTAGTTTTTTCCTGGTGATTTTTGTTAGTACCAGTTTTCCCCGCACCGAGCGCTGCGCTGGTAACGACGTGTATATTAGTTGTGTATTTACACGAGCCAGATTAGATGGCTCCTCGCGCACCTTGTGTATATCCGATTAGCCCGGCGCGCCCCTGGTGGCGATTTGAGTAAGCACACGCGCTGCGCTATCTTATCCTCCCTCTCCCCTGGCGTCGTTAGGCGCAAGGTATCGCCTGCTTATCGTGTAGGTTACAGGCAGTGTGTGGGAGGTGGACGGGGGGTGGGGGGGGGTGCAGGGGAAGGGGGCAGCAGGGGTCAGAGGGGGAGGGAGGAATGGAGAAGATGGCAGTGGTGGGGAAGAAGGGGGGAGAGAATGGAGTAGGCGCGAAGGGAGGCGTGAAGGTGGGGAGAGGAGGGAAGGGAGGGGAGAGGAGGGGACGGGAGGAGAAGGGTGAGGGATGGGTAGGAAGAGGAAGGGAGGGGAAGGGAGAGAGAGGAAGGGAGAGGGAGGGAAGGAGGGATAGGGAGGGGAGGGGTCGGAAGAGGAGAGGATGGGAGGAGAAGGGAGAAGGGAGGGGTAGGAAGGGGAAGGGAGGGGATGGGAGGGGAAGGGAGGGGAGGGGTTGAGAGGGGGATGGGAGAGAGGAGGGGAAAGGAAGGAGAGGGGATGGCGAGGGGGAGAAAGCTTAAGTTGAATTGAGTTCAGGTTTTTTTAACCACAAACAAGTAGTAGTAATTTAACTAACGGCATGGCTTCCCCAAGGGGTGATCTTCCAAGTTCCAGCTGAGTAACCAATGGTACATTACATTTAACTTTTAAAGTTCATACTTATGCAAAATACAAATCGGCACTTGGAATCTTTACCTAGAATCAGATATGTCCCTCAGCATAAACACATATACAATGGGTTCGAACCCTGGTCGAGTCAAAGCAATGATTCAAATATTGATACTTGTCGCTTCCTAGCCAGGTGCTCGGAATTATTACTATTAGGATAGGAAAAGGACTGGGTGACTCAGTGTCAGGATAATGTGACTGAGTGCGATATCAGGTCATGGTGCTGGTGACCTGGTCTCCCAGTGGGGAAGCACTATAAAGTATAATTGAGAAAGTCACCATGCATGCGCACTGCCACAAGTCCGTGACCATCCTGGTAGGACCTTAGATGTTGCCAGGATATAAGACTCCAACAGTCAACCAACACACATATATACTTATATACATATATACATCCATCATCATCATGCTGTCGGTCGCGATGCGACAAAGACTTCTTTCATTACTTGACTGCTGCTCTCCATTTAACTCTCTGCTGTGTTGTATACACATATGCACATATGCAAATATGCACATTTGCACATTTACACAGTTACACATCTACATATGTATATATATACACATATATATCCTATAACTCAAGGCGTCCTGTCGCTAAAAGTAAAACTGTTATTTATTTACCTTTTCTCACGAAGCCATCCGTGTTCTCACGCCGAACCATAATGCTAGGTACACACCTACCGTTTACGATTCGCGCACTAAAATTCCCGACCCGACCCGACCCGCTTAAAACTGAAAACGGGCCAATTCATTTTTCGAATCGCAATCGTAAGGAAGCGCTTTTAGCCCTAAAAAGTCGCGAATCGCAATCGGTAGGTGTGCTAGGGGAGTGCACACCTCACGACTTTTGGGCAGTTTTAGATCGTATACAGTAGGTGGGTGCGGAAAAACGGTAGGTGTGTACCTAGCATTACACAGCCACACTGCGCCTCTTATTTACGCGCACCCCCCACTACCCCTACCCACACCCCAACCCCAACCCCAACCCCAACCCCAATCCCAACCCCACCTCCACCTCCACCCCCACCCCCACCCCCACCCTGTCGCTGGAACGCTGTGAACTTGAGGCAGAAAGAAGAGGCAGAAAGATGTTTGTTTTGTTTGTTGTTTTACATCCTAGCAACATCTAAGGTCATATCAGGATGGGTACCGACTTGCGATAGTGCACACTCATGGCGACTTGCTAGTGCTGCCCCACTGGGAGACCAACCCTACTGGCGGCACCATGACCTGATATCCCACTCAGTCACATTATCCTGACACTGAGCCAACCAGTCCTTGCCCTATCCTAATAATGCTGAGCGCCTGGCTAGGAAGTTACAAGTATAAATTTTTAAGTTATTGATTTGACTCGACCAGGGTTCGAACCGACGAACCTATGGGTTTGGATCCCCCGATCTCCCAAAGCAGGAGACGGATGCTCAACTCATTCGGCCATCCCGTCTGGTCTGTGGCAGAAATGAGACGAGGGTGTGGGGGGTGGGGGGGCGTTGCCTCCATGATGATTATCGCCGACGTTGTTCTCCGGGAACATGTATAAATAAAACACAACCGCCTTCACTCTGAGACGCTATCGGCGCGAGATCAGAAAGAAGGCCGCCCCACCAAGCGGATGTGGGGTGGTACCACGTGCTTCCGGTTAGGGCCTGCTGGGGGCCAATTGTTACATTTGGGTGATTTGCTATTAATAGAGCGTTTCCTGGTAGTTGTTTTTGTTTGATATATATGTGTGTGTGTTTAAAGATTTCCTCCAGTGTGAGACGCGAGAGGGGGGGGGGGGGGTGCTGCCCGCGCGGCAATTAACCCAACAGCTGGGAGGGGGGGGCACTCCACCAAAGCGCGCAGATGAAATATAGGGTCTACATGTTACATTTGCACTTATATATTTATATTTTATATCTGTTTATAACCATAAGCAGCTCTGGACAAATCAACAACAAACAAACAAATGATGTCGGTCGCGATGCGACAAAGACTGCTTTCATTACTTGACTGCCGCTCTCTTTGTGCGGTTGTACATTTCATGAAAGCTGCCTGCAAAAATGTTGAAGTGCTGCTGGCATTTGCAAGTTACCAGCGGCACTCTTTCGGGGAGCAAATAGAGGTTTCACACTGGCAAGAACATGTCCAGACAGGCGCAAAACTATTTGTCCCTGCAATGGCTGGTCGGAAGATGTTGGGAGTTCCATACATCAACCGCCCTTAATGCTGCCACAGTGACATGGTTTTCTATTTAGGGTTTGTTCCCTTAGCCTTCGGTTCTGTCAAGAACCTGTACCACAAGGCAGTGGTTTACAACTCTGCAGGGCAGAGGCGTCAAACTCCCTGAGGTATTGCAATACCTGCTATAGCTGCAATACCTGCATACATATAGTATTGTATACATATAGTATACATATAATATTGAAAGTGAGCAGAGTCACAGTTGGCTCACGGCAAAGAGGAGCCGGGGAGGAGAGAATCTCTGCTCTGCAGTGAATACACATGGAAGTTAAGGTGGTTAGAGAGAAACATTAAGGGGCTGCCGTTATTTATATCCATATAATATATTATATAGTACATATACACTATATAGCATATGTGTATTATATTATATATGAATATAACCTTGAACATTTCAGAGCGGCTTACATAGGCCTACACACATATAATGTATATAACCATGCTTGTTCTGAGCAATATACATATATTATATGCAGATATATATTTGTATATCTTGCATATATAGCCACGACCATTTCTAAGAAATTCACATAAACCTATATATATGTACCCAGCGGCGAGCCGCTGGGATTTAAAAAGACGCAGCGCGGAGGAAGATGCGCCGGGCGCCTGCCGCCCCTGGGAGCGGTCAACCGGCGCGGAGCCGGGCCGGCCGGCGGCGGCGAGGCACGACGGTGCGCAACCGTCCGTGTCGCCATTAAGATAAGGCGGGGGGAGGCAACGGTCCCTCTCTCCCGCCAACGCTCCCAACGGCTCACCACTCACTCAGCAGTGGGCGCGCATCCAGCTCACACGGTCAGAGCTGCTCTGCCCTTAGCGCGCATTTTGCATCTCACGCCATCATGGCGGAGAACGAGTTTGAAGATTTTGATTTCTTGAGCTGGGCCACCCTGGCCGGACTGAGCAGAAGGACCACGGGCACGATGTCCCAAGAGGACATCACAACGAGGGAGGCGCTGCTCGCCATCGACAAAACCGATTTTGCGGCCCTCGACATCTCACGCGGGCAGCGGGCCCTCCTCCGGGCCGCGCTGTGCGACTTGGGGAACGCCAGCTTCGGCACCAGTGGGGGCGCGAGCCCCAGCCGGGGGGAGGACAGTCAGCCCCCCCCCGCCCAGGCGGACCGCACGGCAGCCGACTGGCAGCGGAACACCGACAGGGCGCGGCAGGAGCGCCACGCAATATTGGAGGCGGGCACAGCCTTCGATCAGCTTTGGACTTCCACGGCAGCCGACCGACTCCTCGGCAACACAGGAAGCGATGACGCGGAATCGCCGGAGCGCACCCGCGCGCAAATCGCGCCGGCAATTCGGACCGCCGGCGCAACGGGATACATCGCGCCCACCACCGCCCCCGCGAACCGCCCCAGTCGGCACGGAGCCGGCCCCGACCCGCGCCACAACCTGACCGTCCGCGCAAAGTCAAGCAAGGCGCTCAGGATAATCGACTACCTCCCGCGCACCGTGCGGGAGCGCATAGCAAAAAAGCGCAAGGAGTACCTGCAGATCGTCGATCCCCCCTCAGGCCTCGTTCAATTCAAAACGGAGGAGGACTCGTGCGCGTGCGTGTACCTGACGCAGGGGGAGTGGGGCGCGGCCAACCAGTGCCTCGCAGCCCACCTGCTCCAACTGGGCGACCTGGATCGCATGGACATAGACTACTACATGTCCTACACGGCGAGCATTCACAACTTCGCGGCGCGTTTTGAATGGCAGTCCGTGATCGATTACGATATACCACAAAAAAAACCCAACCTAACCGGGAAGGGTCCAGACCAGCATGGGCAGCAACCGCAGGGCAGGCGGGGGTGCAAAGCACGGTGCAAAGCACGCAAACCAGGCAACGGCCTGGGGGAACAAGAAGAAAACCGGGAAACTCCCCTCCAAAACCCCGCGGGGGGAGGGGGGGGGGGCGGGGGGGGGGGAGCCCGCGGCCACCTACCTCGAGATGCAAATCCTCATCCCCAGGCAGCGCCCCGCCCCTCTGCAAAAGGGACGGAGCGGTCACCCCGGCAGCGCCCATGGAAGGGCGCAGCAACAACACAGGGCAGGACGCGCCGACGCCGCCTCCAGCACCGCGGGCGACAAAACCATATGCCGCCTGTTCGCCAACACGGGAAAGTGCCCCGACTCCCCGTGTAAATTCGAGCACCAGAAGAAGGAATAGGCGGGGTCCGGGGGGGCGCTCATCCCAGAAGCTTGGGAGCGCCTGCTCCCCCCCGACACCCCAGCGCGCGCGGAAATCCTGGCCGGGGTGCGCCACGGAGTCAGAGTGACCAACACGCACGTGGACGGCCCCCCCTCCCTGCAGCCAAACCACCCTTCGGCGACGCGTCCCGATTTCCGGGAGGCCGTAGAGGCGCAGGTGCGCGCCGAGATGGCGAATGGCCGTTACGTCCGGCGCGACGGCCCGGCGCACATTACCAGCGCCCTCGGCGCCATCCCCAAGGAGGGGGGGGGGGATCCGCCTCATCCACGACGCCTCCCGCCCCAGGGGGGGCGCACTCAATGATTACGCCGAGGGGACCGGATACAGCTGCTCAACCGTTGAGCAGGCGGCCGCCCTCCTCCGGCCGGGAGCCTACATGGGAAAGGTGGACCTGGCCAGCGCGTACCGCAGCGTACGCATACACCCCCACGACTACGCGTACGCGGGCCTGCAATGGACATTCGCGGGCGACCCCGCCCCCACATATCTACACGACACACGGCTAAGGTTTGGCGCGCGATTGAGTGCTATCGTATTCAACCAGCTCACGCAGGCAGCGCTGGGTGTCATGCGCGCTCGGGGCTGGGGCGACCATATACTGGTCTACTGCGACGATTTCTTCGTCACCCACCCCAACCGCGGCGAGTGCCGCCGCCTCATGGGGGAGCTGATGGCCCTCCTCCGCGAGTTGGGATTCGCGATTAACTACGGCAAGCGAGTAGGTCCCAGCACCTGCATAACTTTCCTCGGGGTGGAGATCAACACAGTGAACTTCACCCTAGGCCTCCCCCCCCGGCTCCCCTCTCCTCCCCCCTAGGAGGCCTCCCCCGCGTTTAAGCTTCTCAGAATACAGGTCAGATGCCAAAAGTAGCCCCACATAGTTAAGTAGCCGAGGCAGGTGAGGCCGAGGGGGCGGCCGCGCGCCGCAGCCTCTCCAAGCGGGAGCTTCAATCCATCTGCGGGAAGCTGAACTGGGCCGCCCAGGTCATATATGGGGGGCGCACGCATTTGCGCCGTCTACTCGACCTCATGGGCGCGCTCTGCCGCCCCTCCCACCGCGCCAGGGTTACCGCCTCGGTGCGCGAGGACCTAGCCTGGTGGATCTTATTCGCCAACAACCACAACAGGCGCACCCCCATACTCGACCCAGCCCCCGCCACGCCCATCTCCACGGACGCCTGCCTGGATGGGGCTGGGGGCTACCACAACGGCGCCTGGTTCGCGCTCGCCTTCGCCGACTGGCCCGGCACCCAGCACCTCTCCATTAACTATAAAGAGGTCCTCAGCCTGGTGCCCGCAGCGCACCTCTGGGCGCACGCCTGGGCCAACAAAAAAGTGGACGTACACACGGACAACCAGGCCGCCGCCGCCATCATCAATCGGGGCACCGCGAAAGACCCCACGGTTATGGCCTACCTCCGGCAGGTCTACTACATGTCCGCGACACACAATTTCAAATTGCGCGCAATATACTACCCGGGCATCTGCAACGTCGTGGCAGACGCGGCTAGCCGCCTCGTGATCCGCGGGGGAGCGGTGCGGCTCCAAGCGGCACTGGCGCACACCATGACCGACCCCCGGGCCGCACCCCCCCCGGGCCCGCCCGGGGCCACATTCGGCTCCTGGCTCGCGCCCCGATAGGATGGACTGCGCGGCTCTGGACCGGGAAGTGGCCATATACCAGCAGGCCGCGTACGCGCCAAACACACAGCGAGCATACGCCACCCACAGGCGGGCCTACCTACGCTTCTGCGCGGCCATGGGCTCACCGCCCATCCCCGCCTCCTCGGCGCTCCTCTGCCGCTACGCGGCCCACCTGGCGCGCCGCATGTGCTACACCTCGATACGCCAATATCTCAACATCGTGCGCGTTATACACCGGGATTGGGGCCTCCCCAACCCCCTGGAGGGTGACTACCAGCTCACCACCACCATCCGCGGCATCCGCCGAGAGCGCGGCGACGCCGCGCGCCGGAAGGCCCCCATCACCCCGGCCATGCTCCACGCAATATTGCGCCACATTGACCCCAGGATCCCCGCCCACGCGGCTGCCTGGGCCGCCGCGCTGTCAATGTACTCTGGGCTGCTCCGGAGGTCCAACCTCATGCCCACCACCGCCGCGGCTTTCGACGCATCGCGGCACCTGCGCCGCGCGGACGCCGCCTTCTCGCGCACGGGCGTCCGCCTCACACTACGTTGGTCCAAAACCAACCAGTGCCGCGGCCCCGCGCGAGTCATCCCGCTGCCGCGCATGACGGCGCACCCCCTCTGCCCCACCCAAGCCGTCTACCACTCCTGCGCCCTGACTCCGAGCGCCCCGCCCGGGGGGCCCCTCCTATGGGCGGGAGGGGCACCCCTCACCGCCCCCGTGTTCTGGGCGGTCATCCGCGGCGCATTGCTGCGCGCGGGTTTCGCGCCCGTGGACTACGGCACCCACAGTTTCCGGCGGGGGGGCGCCTGCGCGTTATTCAACGCGGGAATCCCGGAAGCGCAGATCCGCGAGCTGGGCGGCTGGTCATCAACCGCCTACACCGCCTACATCATCGCCGACACCGCGGGCATTCAGCGCACCACCGGCGCCCTGGCGGCATCAATGCCGCGCGCATAAACTTTCCGCGCGGCTTGGTTATTAGCGCGCACACGCACCCTACCACTACAGCCAGCTGGGACTTGGGACGCTGAGCGCGCGGGGGGAGGGCACGCCGCCCACCGGCGGGCCGGCGCGCCACCCTCTTCCCCCGGCAGGTAACGGGTTCAATGCCCACGATTACCTTTTACCTATTGAATTAA
This sequence comes from Branchipolynoe longqiensis, assembly GCA_030323885.1. NCBI lineage: Eukaryota > Metazoa > Annelida > Polychaeta > Phyllodocida > Polynoidae > Branchipolynoe > Branchipolynoe longqiensis. The sequence goes on from CM059193.1 coordinate 33,570,342, forward strand.
CATGCCCGCGCAATTTGCGGTCTACACCATTGACTTTAACTGGCCGCGCAATTTGTTTACACCACCATTTCTCTGACTTTATCTCACCGCGCAATTTGCTTGCATTGCATTGTTACTGCTTGTGATTTAATCCATTTCTCGCTCTGCGCCCATTGGGCAGCGCGCGCCTGCTGCACAGGTTTGATATTTTGCTTTAATTTCATCCTGTAGTCAGACTTTAATAAAAAGTCTTTTAATCCCTCCGAGCGTCCTGTGTTCTTTTTAAGTACCCAGCGGCGAGCCGCTGGGATTTAAAAAGACGTAGCGCGGAGGAAGATGCGCCGGGCGCCTGCCGCCCCTGGGAGCGGTCAACCGGCGCGGAGCCGGGCCGGCCGGCGGCGGCGAGGCACGACGGTGCGCAACCGTCCGTGTCGCCATTAAGATAAGGCGGGGGGAGGCACCGGTCCCTCTCTCCCGCCAACGCTCCCAACGGCTCACCACTCACTCAGCAGTGGGCGCGCATCCAGCTCACACGGTCAGAGCTGCTCTGCCCTTAGCGCGTATTTCGCATCTCCCGCCATCATGGCGGAGAACGAGTTTGACCTCTCCCACCCATCCCTCAGGACATAGGGGGGGGGGGGGACGCTGAGCGCGCGGGGGGAGGGCACGCCGCCCACCGGCGGGCCGGCGCGCCACCCTCTGCCCCCGGCAGGTAACGGGTTCAATGCCCACGATTACCTTTTACCTATTGAATTAACATGGCCGCGCAATTTGCGGTCTACACCATTGACTTTAACTGGCCGCGCAATTTGTTTACACCACCATTTCTCTGACTTTATCTCACCGCACAATTTGCTTGCATTGCATTGTTACTGCTTGTGATTTAATCCATTGTCTCGCTCTGTCCTCTGCTCTCTCGCTCAGCGCCCATTGGGCAGCGCGCGCCTGCTGCACAGGTTTGATATTTTGCTTTAATTTCATCCTGTAGTCAGACTTTAATAAAAAGTCTTTTAATCCCTCCGAGCGTCCTGTGTTCTTTTTAAATATATATATATAA
>CM059193.1:33571876-33641151 GCA_030323885.1 Branchipolynoe longqiensis
GTGTTAATGCATTGTGTGTAAGTGTTAATGCATTGTGTGCAAGTGTAAATGCATTGTGTGTAAGTGGTAATGCATTGTGTGTAAGTGTAAATGCATTGTGTGTAAGTGTTAATGCATTGTGTGTAAGTGTAAATGCATTGTGTGTAAGTGTTAATGCATTGCATGTAATAAGTGTAAATGCATTGTGTGTAAGTGTTAATGCATTGTGTGTAAGTGTAAATGCATTGTGTGTAAGTGTAAATGCATTGTGTGTAAGTGTCACTGCATTGTGTGTAAGTGTTAATGCATTGTGTGTAAGTGTAAATGCATTGTGTGTAAGTGTTAATGCATTGTGTGTAAGTGTTAATGCATTGTGTGCAAGTGTAAATGCATTGTGTGTAAGTGGTAATGCATTGTGTGTAAGTGTAAATGCATTGTGTGTAAGTGTTAATGCATTGTGTGTAAGTGTAAATGCATTGTGTGTAAGTGTTAATGCATTGCATGTAATAAGTGTAAATGCATTGTGTGTAAGTGTTAATGCATTGTGTGTAAGTGTAAATGCATTGTGTGTAAGTGTAAATGCATTGTGTGTAAGTGTCACTGCATTGTGTGTAAGTGTTAATGCATTGTGTGTAAGTGTAAATGCATTGTGTGTAAGTGTTAATGCATTGTGTGTAAGTGTAAATGCATTGTGTGTAGGTGTAAATGCATTGTGTGTAATAAGTATAAAAGCATTGTGTATAAGTGTTAACGCATTGCGTGTAACAATAAATGAAGAATGTGTAAGTGTAAATATACCAGGTGAAGTGTAAATGGAGCTTATGTAAGTGTAAGCAGAACATGTGTAAATGTGAATACAGTATGTGTAAGTGTAAATGTATTACGTGTAACGGCAAATGCAGCATGTGTAGATTTACGCCTCGATCAGGGACAGATTGGACTGGGATGGTTGTGATGAGTTGAGCACCCTCTTCCAGGGCTTCAGGTTGTGGAATTCAAAACTCCAGTGACCTGGCAATTTATTCTTGTCACTACATGCCTATCACTTGGCATAACTATGTTAGGGCAAGGAGCAGTGGAATGAGGAAGACCAATTGTCTGTGATTGAACTTTACCCTGCTTAATCAATTAATGTTATACTTTTGTTGTTGTTTATTTTTGTTTACGCTATTTACTCTTATTAATTCACACGAATCACAACAAATACCATGTACTTTCAGGATCTTTGTAAACAGTCCACCAATCTACTAAGTAACCCAGCACCACCCGATATCCAACACAGTGTCCTGTACTACTGCCTGACTACAGTCTTTGTTCAAAGGAATAGTATTTGTGGTTTTGTTGTGGTGAATTTGAGAGAGAAATTGTTGTCAATCAGGCTGAACTGCATGACTGTGACAATAAACTTCTAATAACCAACCTAATATTGCTACACTCTACTTATGGCTCTCCGGGACCTGGCAATAGAAATCTGTGCAATCAGAAAACATCATATACAACCAAGCAAAACTACGAGCAATAAATAACCAAGTCTGCCTCTCCTTTAGAAGGTTGGAGATATAATGATCCCTGACACGAAGTAAAACCAAAAACTTGCCAAATTTGCTGCTTGTCGCTACCGTGCCTGGCACTCGGCATTATGAGGATAGTGCAAAGACTGGTTAGTTCAGTGTTGGGACAATGTGACTGAGTGGGATATTGACTACATACATCACGTTGCCAGTGGCATGGTATCTTAGTGGGACAACACTACAAGTGCACATTGTCAAAATTAGGTTAGTACTCGTCCTGATATGATTTCAAGTACTGCCTGCATTTAAATTCCCCCCTTAAATCAATCAATCAATCACTCGAACTGCAAATCAATCAATCGGGGTAAAAAATCTGCAAGGTTTTCACGCTCACTTCCAGTTAAGAAGCAACATGTTGGGACTATGATAGTATGAACCTACCAGAACGCCCCCTGGTGGACCCAATCAAAGAAGGCAGCACTAAGAGTAAGAGTAAGAGGGGGTGGGGGATCTACTGAGGTAGAGGGCACTGCTGTGTCAGGGGTGCATCGCATCTACGATGAGGTAGAGACTGTCAGGGGCACATGTGAGGTTAAAGTTGCATAGTCCGATGGGTTTTGAGTTTCTATTATTTTCTGAGATAAACATATTGGTGTGATCATTATAATCTACCCTACTTTCACTTGAAGTAACTTTTATTTTAAATAGCTAACATTTTAGATATTTGAAGTGCAAACAAGCAAAATTAGTTTTGGCAAGCTTGCCAAAGCTCTGACACCATAGGTTTCTGCAGTAATATGTTCTATTAAATTGCCTCAATATTCCCTTCTATGTGGTGACAACTGTTTAACAAGTGCACCAGTATTTCAATTAGATATGTAGAATCAAATTGAGATACTAGTTTTGGTTTTGAAAATTTGATGCTTCATCGGTTTTAAGAACAAGTATTGCTGGGTCAGGGACATCTTCAACCCTCGATCGCCAAGGAACAGCGGGTAGGGCAATGCCAGGGGGGCACCATATATAGGGACATAGGAGACAGTATAGGGTGGTCAGGGTCACCTATTGGAAGGACGTAAAAGTCAGGGAGATGTATTTATAGAGCTTGGACAAGGCGAGATGTGAGACCAGGTTATTCTATTTATAGATTTTATTCACTCGAGAACGAGGCTTGTGTAGAAATGGTGTGCTTGTTTTGAGTACAATTGTTCGATGTGATGCCTGTGTAATAATGAGCTGGTGAGTACATCAGGGTGGTGGGTGAGAGTGGATCAGCATTGGTTACTGGAACCAGCCAAAGTACAGGGAACAACCAGCGAAATAGTGAAGCTTGTTTTATTTAATGACGCCTCTGGAGCACATTGATTTTTGTATCATCGGTTATTGGACGTCAAATATGTGGTTATTCTGACATATTTCTTTGTAGGAACCCCACTGCCGCCACACAGCCTACTGTTCCCGATAAGCAGCAAGGGGTCTTTTATATGCACTTTTCCACAGACACCCATCGAAATAGAATTTAAATCCAGACCCACTACCTTTAATAATATGACAACTTTGCCAACTTGATCACACCAGATTCTACGTGCTGACATAAGCTATACTAAAGTCACTCGGTGGGAAGGAAGGCTATGTCAATCTTCCAATTCAAAGTGCCATGCTCCAAGGTCCGCGGTGTAAAATGCTGCAAGGATCAGACCCAATTCAGACATGTTTGTTGCCACATGAGAATAAGACTCTTTGAATTTGTTCGCATATGTAAGGCGCATGGGCTGCCCCCCCCCCCCATTACCCCCTCACCCCTAAGTGCTCACCTATTGAGTTGCTCTAATGGACACAGAGAGGGGAACAAGACTTATACATCTCACTGGTAGGCGTTGTGCTATGCCGACACTCCTAAAAAATTGTGAATAATAGGAATATGACTCAGTTGTGTAAGTATAAATAATTGACCTACTTTTTGGAAACCTTTAAGGGGCTGTCACATTATGACGCATCGCGCCAATGTATGCCGACGTATGTGATTTTTGGCCGCTATGTTGGGATACGTCATTATGCGTTACGCGTGCATTAGGCGCTTATTGGTATATGTCAATGTACGTCGACGTTCATTGAGATACGGCGTCGCGCATCGGCAAAGTTTTGCGCATGCACAAAACTTTCGACGTACGACAACGTTCGACAACGTGTGGATTTTACGTCAGTCATACATTATGTATACGTTAGGCGTGTGTCGGTGTATGTTAGACATACGTTAGACAAACGTTCACTACATTGACCTACATTAAATGCAGTGGGATTCAATATGGAATTCAGTGCTTTTGTGCCATTTGAAACACTTTTGCCCATTTAACATGTATACTATCTCAGCGCTTGACTATAACACAGCTTTGACCAGCGTTTAGAACTGCGGACACTGGAGAGACTAGTGATGGCTGAGGATGGATTAGTCCTAGCGGTGAGTGAGACCATGCGCGTGCGTTAAAACGGGTACATCCGCATGCACACCAGATACACGAAACAGTAACGAAGGGACGGGTTACAGAGCGCAGCATGTTGAAGTGGTTCCATTTCACTCAGTCTTCAACAAAAGAAGCAATTGCGAACAGAGGAGAAGTACACCTACGAAACAATGAACAAATTGTGTCGCCACCGTGGAGTTGACGATCGGAATAGGTCAGGAGAAGCGCAATAAGTCAGCCACCAGCCACGGAAGGTGAGACGCTGACCGCTAACCGCTAATGGCGGCAGATGTGGTGGCACTGAGTCTAAAACACAGAACAATTTTGGAATATCTGTCACTGTGTCAGCGCGTTCACTGCAGCAAATGGCATATGTAATACAAGTTTTTTTTTAAGTTATGAAATCAAAAGTTGATTCTTGTCGATTTCTCTGTGATCTGGTGCGTAATGCGCATGACGTCAAATGCATGATGAGCGAGCCCCACTTCCGGTCTCCCAACACCGGCCGGGAACAAGCCAACTGGAGCTGCCTACACTGTAATGTGCTGACCTACATGGACGCTAGAAGAGACGGTTTGCCATGGCAATATGACCTGATTCCGGACCTTCCAAACAACTCCACCTTACCGCCCCCCCCCCTCCCACACACACACACACCACACACCCATATGTCCCTCATAGGACCCACAGTAATATCCACATCTCTCTACTTTCACACCCTCAGTGGGGCTTAACCAATCACACCAACAATAATAATAGTAATGTAGATTTATAATAAAAACCACGAAGTACTTTCATAGATATATATATACATAGGTATATATATATATATATCTGTCCACAGGTACTATCACAGTGAGAAAATATAGATAACACTATATATATATAATATATATATATATATAAAAGACCATTCACGCTACACACACTGTGCGTTATATATACACACTGCTCCTATATACACACGTAATTAACACACCAGTGTGCTTCATGTATATTAGGGAGATACACACATATATAGATACATATTCATATAGTAATAGTAGGCGTCACATATGAGAAGGCATTGCTTGGTGTTGATTACTATACAGGTTGGGACACACTTACTGTACACACCAGGGAACATTTTGGTATCGTGTCGCGACTCGCGATACAAGTTATTTAGATCGCTAATCAATTTCCAAATTGATTAGCAATTATTGCTAATCAAAATTTTCAAAACAAAATGCTTCCCGCACACATAATTATATGTGCATATATTTAATATATAACAATATATATTTAGTATATATTAACATGCACAAATTATATATCAACATATGGCAATTACAATAATTATGTAGACATATCATAATGATATTAAATATGCAATAATTATAGTTCAATAATACAGTTATTAAATATCAACATACAATAATTATATATTTAATATACAATAATTGTGTATTAAACCTGCAAAAAACTGTATATTAACATACAAAAACTGCACATTTAATACAAAACATAGTTAATATATAATAATTGTACATAACTACATATAACACACATATATCATATACATTATATATAACATATATATAACGCAATTTGACATCATTTATATAATGGTATATACATAACTACAAACATGTCATTGTGTGAATGACATTGGTGTCATTTTTCAGCTATGGCATTACCTTACACTGGTCGAGGGTGGACAGAGATTAAACGAAGTCGCTCAAAGCGGGAAATCGTCAGAGGCACAGTAAAAGAATAAGGCTAGACACTCACAAAAACAGGCAATGTTCACAATGGTGGCCGGTGTGCGCATGCCCTGCTTGCCCCCCCCCCCCCCCCGGCACTTCTTCCCTTAATTAACCCATTCACGACGCCACCTGTCGGCTCAGCCCTGCATTAGCGCCGCCTAAATGCACTCCCACACACTTCCAGGGGATGCCACCTGGCACCTATATTGCAAGTGTGCGTCTTTTCCAGTCGCAGACACGTCCATGATAATCTCATATTTCTTCCCCCATAATCTTCTAAGGTATGTAGGCAATTCTTTTTAATTTTGGGCTTAATTGGTATTAAAAAAAAAAAAAAAAATTAAATGAAGATACATAAATGAATGCAAGTAGCATCTTGCAAACAGTGTCCTACTTACTACATGAACCTGTAAAGACCAGCGACATCCAACTGTTGCGCTGGACTAATACCGATGGCGTCCTGAATGCACTTTGTAACCAACGCCTCCATCAAGTATACGGAACGGAGAACATTCTCAAACCATAGAACAAACCCGCTAATGATTTTTTTTTAAAAGGACACTCGATTTGTCTATATTCATTCAACATAGTAGTTATTGTTTTTTCCCTTCCCACCTTCCCTGAAGTAAAACTTCACATTATACAAAGAAATTCACATTACACAAAGAAATTGAAGAAGGAGAATACGAAGTAGGAGGAAGTTGTCCTAAAATGTATACCCTGAATGATTAAAGGCTGCTGGCTTCAAGTAGGAAACATATTGCTAGTGTATCTGACCGTACCCACTTGGTCGCCTCACTCAGATGGACAGGTGTGTGGCCTTGGTGAATGAAGGCCACTCCCTCAGGCAATGTAGCTTACTAGAGGTCGCTGCAGTCTGCTGCTGCTGAGCTTTGCGTGCACAAATGACTAAATCTCATATAGAATATATATATATATGATTGTGTGTCACAAATGGTGCTATGATGAGATTTGCTATATACACATACACATATACACACTTCATATATTCGTATATACATACATATATATATACACATATATATTAATACATATTATATTAATATAGTGATGCATAATATATAGTAATGCATAATATATATTACTGTAATATATATTAGTATTATTACTGTAATATATATTAGTATATATATATTACTGTAATACATATTAGTATATATATATTACTGTAATATATATTAGTTTATATATTACTTTAATATATATTAGTATATATTACTGTCATATATGCTAATATATTACCATACATTAACATATAGTAATATGTATTAATATATAAACATATATATCTACCATTATATGTATCGATATTAATATATCTATAAATGTGTGTGCATACATATACACGTAAATATACATACTTATTTAATATATAAACATACACACATCATGTATGATGATATTGTTAAAATCCAAACTCAAGCACATTTGGACATGTCACATTCGCATACTATATACACATTGACACAGCACTGTCACTGTTTTACAGTTGTCGTTTGCTAAAAGAGAATTAAAAAAAGAGTGAGCGGGGGGGGGGGGGCAATACAACCAACATGGATAGAATTACTAAAATCTATTTGACAAAATACATTTCTCATCTGGTCAGAAACTTGAGGCAACTGTAGGTCATTCAATGCAAATGTCAGTGCATGTAATGTGTGCTGTCGGCACATGACAGGGTCAACGCCTGCATATGTGCACGTACCGCTTGCTGTCATTGCAGACATACTCACATGTAAGGTTTGCTGTCAATGTGAACATACAGACATCATGTGTGCTGCAGCCACGAACATACATGCATGTTAAGAAACTGTCATGCAGGTCCACTGTGTTGTCAACACATGCCAGATGTGCTACCAATGTGGACATACACATACATTAGGTGTGCTGTCGCCATGAGCATACACACATGCTATGAAATGCTGCCAACGCGGGCATATGCTGTCAATGCAGACATACACTCAAGTAAGATGTATTGTCAGTCATGTAAGATGTGCTGCCGACATGGGCATACACTCACGTAAGGTGGGCCGTCGCCACGAGCATACACTCATACGATATGCTGTCAATGGGGCATACACTCATGTTCAGATGTGCTGCAAACGCAGGCATGCACTCATGGCGACTGACGATTTACACTGCCGTCTTCAGTTGTAGTTCACACTGCCCTCTAGCGGCCTCCGGAATCATTACTACGTCACTAGTTTTCCACAGCCAGCCTGTAGGGTTTGCTAATTGGAGTTTTACGTCTTCGAAGCATCTAAGGTCACATCACGACGCAGCCTGCAGGAGCATGCACAGAACTCTGGGGGCACAGACGGAACTCTCAGGGCACACAAAACTCTTGGGGCACACGCGGAACTCTTGGGGCACACGCAGAGTAGTCCAGGGGCACACGCGGAGTAGTCCAGGGGCAATTCTAATCAAATTGCTGGTGTCTCACATTTTTTCTCCTTCGTCCTTTTCAGTTTGAGTATCATTGTCACTTATACAAAAATATAGATGTCCTGAAATGCTGAGCACAATGTGGAAGTGAGTGAGTTCCGCGGAGCAGGAATGCGACGACATGCTGCCTGCATGCTTCCTAACGGTAGCTCGGAGCCCATTTTATGGCGATGGTGATCGTCTGCTGCCATGACGTCACAACGATGGATATGTGACGTCACCAACGCACTCTCCCGCCTCTCTTCCAAATAGCCAGTCACTCTAAGAGACTTGTGTATTTCCTACCCCCCACGCACCCACCCACTCCCAGACACATATTATTTATATATATTTATTGGTTACACCCCCCCCCCCACCCCCATACCACTGTACCAGTTGTACCACACACACACACACACACTTTAGAAGGTGACTGCTCACAGTTAGAATGCATACTCCGCCCACACGGGGGCTGGCAGTGTTGGGCGATAATGAAACAGCTACAGGGATGGGTCTGAGTGTAGGTGAAATCCTCGTGTTTTCAACACTTGCCTTCCTCAAAACCCCGAGGAAAGGAAAAAAAATACCTCAATATTCAAGCGACTTGGTTCCTAGAAACAACTGCCGTCTTCACAGTATACGTGTATTTTACAACGACGATAACACTCATATTATTCCCCATCCTGATATGACCTCATATGTTGCCAGGACGTAAAACTCCAACAACCAACCAACCAACCACCCAACCAACACTCTTATTATAGTCAAGTGAAGACTGACAGACATGGTTCTGGTGAGTGACCTTACAGGCCCATCCCAAGGCAGGTGAAGTGACCTTGAACTTGACCTTGACCTTAAGGACGCCCCCCCCCCCCAACACGGGTCACATGGACCCGGACGGCAGGGTGAGTGGATAGGTGGGTGCTTTCACTGGGATCGCGTTCTGCAACGTTGCGTTGGCACTCGGATGGTTTTGGCGGCGTCGTGGGCCCAAATTCCCCACTACTCCACCAGGTGGCGCGTCGGTGAATTGGTTGCAACACTGGGAATGTGGGAGATGTAGCTGGGGGGGGGGGGGGGGGGGTACGGGAATGGGAGAGTGGAAAGCAGGGAGTGGGGAAGGGCTTTTGTTTGTGAGTTAGGATGAGATATGAGGGGGGGGGGGGTTAGAGGTATGCGTGTGTTGGGGTGGGGGGGGGGGGGGAGGGGATGTTGCTGGAACGGTTGCCAGCTGGCCACACCCATATGCACCAAGACTGGACCCGTTCCATGGGCGCCATGTCAAAACGAGGCTGCCACAGGAGAAAGCAGACGACAGGGAGAAACGGAGGGGGTGGGGGTGGGGGGTCATTCTGCTGCGGAGCTATCTCTCTCGGAGCGCGGGAAAAGAAACCACAAACTGTCGACGGGTACCAGCGTCCGCGCAACGACAAGCAAAGCACACGTGACCTGTTTGTTGCTGCCGTTCGTTGTCTACTTCAAGATAAGAACACCACATCAATGTTGTTGTTGCTTTGATGTTATTGTTGTTGTTGAGGTCTTTCCCATCTCTTCCTCTTTCTTTCTTTTTGCACATTTACCACAAATTGTACATTACCCACAATGCCGTAAAGGACGGCTCAGTCAAACAGTAATGCAGTAAGTATACAGAGCCTTGGGGTAGACTCCAGAGTTGCCATCTACACCAGGGAGAACAGAGCACGAAGAGTACACCTGAAATCAGTGCACTGGGTGCTTGCAAATCAGGACTGCTTCCTCTGTATATCATTGTTTCTCTCTGAATAATAAGGTAAATTGAATTAAAAAGTAGTATGGATTTGTGTTCCCCCCCCCCCCCACCCCTTCCCCAAATTAGAAACAAATAGATTATTTCAATTTGCTGGCTGCGTTATTGTTGTTATTCATATTTTTCCTAGGAGCCCGCTTCGCAGAGCGCAGACTCCGACTTTCCAACTTCCTCTCATGTTGTTGCTGCTGCGACTTCACACTTCCGGTAGCCGCCGCCACCGAAGACTGTGTGCCACGTCCGGAGAAACCAGAACCGGAAATGGCAGGAGTGACCTGCTGCAGCTCGGGCGTCACATCAATCTTCTCCTCCTCGACGCGCATGAGCAACGACGACTTCCACTTGAAGGCCTTCGTTGACTTGGCGTCGGGGCCGCTTCCACCACGCTCAGTGACGTCACATGGCGAGTGCGGCGACCCGGGCGACGCAGCGACTGGCGAGGGGGGCGTCGTCACCCTTTCACTTCTACTCAATGGCTCCACTTCTGGGTCACACTGTTGAGGTGACGCAGAACACCGGTCACTTCCAGTTTCCTGCATCCGTGTCGATGACGTCGTGCTGATGGACAATTGCTGCAGCTGTGGCGGTGATGGTGACATTGACGCTGACATCGATGTTGGCGGTGACACAGCACTAACGTCCTCCGACGGCGGTGTCGTCAAGGATGTTGAGAGGGCATCACCACCAACGATCATGCTGTCAACGACCGAGTCGACGATGTTGTGGACATCGATCTTGGAGATGGCAACCCAGCCAAGCCGTGGGCTGCTGTGCGAATCAGCCGGCGATGGCGTCACCGGAACCAGCCCATGCTTCGAGACTGGGAGTAGGCCTTGCTGCTGTGTTCCGGCAGCGTTGTCCAACACGGTGCCGAAACCACCGCTGTTGCTGTTGCGTGCTGCAGGGTGCCGCAACGAGTTTGCCAGCTGCTGACCCCTGGTGGCAGAGGCGCTTGAATGCTTAACGGCACACAGGCCGGAGAAGGTAGAATGGGGGGAGCCCCTTCCACTCACCCCCGACGACATCGACGACAATGATGACGATGATGATGATGAAGACGATGGCGACGATGAATCTAGAGGACGCTTGTTCTCGGCGGTCACTGACCCTGGGCCCTTTCGCACGTTACACCCGACGGCCACTTGCTGGGGGCGCCGGGAGGAGGAGGCGGAGGGATCAGCCTCCTGGACCTGGGGGCCGTCCCGCGGCGGGTGTGGCTGGGGGGAGCGAATCCGCGCCGGCTCTGACAGCAGCCCTTCAAGGCAATGCGCACGGCGCGGCGCCGGGCTTTCCGGTAGGCACTCGGCCATGCTGCCCCGCCGGGGACTCACCGGGTGCGGATGGGCGGGCGGGGACGCCGGGCCCCCCTCTGGGCCTCGGCTCCGCTTGGGGGCACTGTCGGCATGTTCTGGCCTCGGCGACTCCTTCCCTTCACCGTCACGCTCCATTGCGTCACCCCGTCTCTTGCCGGCCCTGTGCTGCCTGCCCTCCCCGCTCCCTCTCCCGTCCTGCCGCCATGTGTCGACCACGGCCACCCTCCCCTCACACGGCGCGCTGCCGTCGCTGTCCGAGTCGCCGGCCATCGGCCGGCTGGCCCCCAGGTGATGCCGGTCACTGTCCGACTCTCCCCCGTCTCTCTCCCCGTCCCCCGCCTCGCTGTTCCGCATGGCTGAATCGACTATGTTGAACACTACCATCTTGTTTAGAGCCACCCAACACTGCTGCTGCTGCTGTTGTTGCTGATGCTGCTTACCCTCCGACGTTAGGTTCACAGGGCTACTGGAGGAAGAACTGACCTTGACCTCTTCATCCTCCCTTTCCTCCGCCTCCTCCAGTGTGGCCTTGGCTGAGATGCTGGCCAACCTGCAGGACAGATGCTCTCGTAGCTGCGTCTTGACCGTGGTCCCCCCAGGCTGCGTCGCGCATGCGCGGACACCAGACCTGCTGCTGTCCGCCGACCCGGCAGGGGGCGCCCCGACCGGTGGGCCCCTAGGGGGCACCACCGCGGCGGCGGCGGCGGCGGCGGCGGCGACGGACTGTCCACCACCACATTGCATGTTGACGCTGGTCCCCGCAGGCGCGGGAGGAGTGTAGCCAGGTGAGGACTGGTTCCGCCTGGTGGCGCCACCTGTGGAACAACTGTCCACTATCAAGGAGGAGGCGGCGAGAGGCCGCTTCACAGCCTTGTTGTTGTTATTGTTATTGTTCATAGAGGGCGTGGCAGTGGCGGGATTCTGGTTCACAGTTTGCACATTGCTGGTAGTGGTGGTGACAGTGGTAGTCCTGTGGTTGTGGTTATGGTGCGGGAGGCACATCTGCTGCTGCTGGCGTCGCCCCTCCAGGGCGGCACGCTCCTCCCGGAGCTGCTTCTCCCCGAGGCTGAGCATCACCTCCTCCACCAGGTCGTAGACGCGCGCCTTGCTGAGCGGCACCCAGTTGTCTTGGCCGGAGGGCGCGGTGGGCAGGCGTGCCGCCGGCCCTGGACCCACCGCCGCGGCGACGCCGGCGCCGGCCGTGTTGGTGATCATGCTCGGGGCTCGCTGCGAGCCGGGCGGCGTAGGGGAGCCGGGTGTGTCCCGGGGCGAGTCAACGGCAGCCTCCGGCGCCTTACTCGGGTATTGACGGCGGTCACTGGTTGCGCTGGCCGTCGAAGAGATGGTGGCGGCGGTAGTGGTGATAGTAATGGTGGTGGTGGTGCTGCTAGTTCCGTAGCTAACTCCACTCTGACTGCTGTGGTGGAGTGGCGAGCCTCTGGCCGGCGTGTCTGTGCCGCTGCTGCCGCTGCTGCTGCCGCCGTCGCTGCTCTCCCTGCCTCCGTCTGCGGTGACTGCCGCCTGGGTTGTGGCGGGGGAACCTCGCGGGGCCACCGACTCCGACTCCCCCTCCCCCGCCTCCACCTGGCCCCCGCCGCCCGTCTCCCCGCCGCGTGGGCTCGGCGCCCGCGGGTCACTCGGTGCGGCTCTCACGTCAGCACGCACAGTGTCGCCCTCTGGTGGCTTTTTCGGGCGGCGCTCTCGTCCTGGGGGTGGAGGATTGTTGGCGGGCTCGGGGCCGCTCGGTGCCAGCCCGGGGCTGCCGGCTCTGGTGGTGGTGGTGGTGATGGCGGTGGGGCGGGGTCCCGGGGAGGATGGGAGGTGGAGGCCGGCCGCCGCCTCGTCCGATACCGTCAGGGGTGACTTGAGACCGGACGTCGGGCGCGTTGGGCACCAGTCGGCCGGGCCGGCAGTGTGGGTCGGGCCGCCACCGTCCGCACAACATGGGGAGCGCTTGTTCGACAGATCCAATGGCTCGTTATTCTCCCGGTCGGGCACCCGGGCGCAAGTCATGAACTGTTGACTCAGCGGCGACGGCGGTGACATCACAGTTGCATTGGGTGATGACGTCATTCGGGGACTAGACGAATCGGTGCTGGAGGCCGTCGACAGCGACGACGAGGACATGGCCGGGGAGTACCGCAATCCTGGCCGATCGTTCGTAATCTCGCTCAAGGCAGTCGACGACACTGGAGTCTTGGCCGACTCCAGCGGCGCCATCGCCGCACGTAACCGGAAGCTACTCGCCGATACCACTTCCGGTTCATCGTCGTCGTCATCGGCGCCATCGCTCAGTGACCGCTTCCGATGGCAGCGGCCTGCTGCACCCAGCACTTCGGCTTTGTTGGCGCTGCGCATGCGCACTGTCAGGTGTCCTTCCGGTGGCGTCGGGCTCGGCGGTGCATCTGCCTCCCCCGACTTCCGGTCATCATCGGGCGAGATGAGCTCGCCGGTCATCTGATGCAGAGTTGCATCAAAGATCTCCTGGAAGGTCTCCTTGTTCAACAACACCCAGCGTTCATTGGCACGCATCGCGCCTCCGGGAAGCGCCGCCGTCGCGCACCGAGCACCAGAAGTGGCCACCGATGACGGCAACGGCAACGGCGATGGCGACGGAGCGCTCTTGCCAGTGCGCGTGTGCACCGGAAGTTGGGTGCGGTGGTGGTGGTGGTGCGCGGGTGCGGCGGAGAGGTTCTCCAGGGTGGTCAGGTGCGAGCCTGGGTGTAGGTGCTTGTTGTGGTGGTGGTGCTCGCCCGTCGCCAGGTAGCGCTGGTGGTGCGGGAGGGACTGGGCGCTTGTACCGCGTCGCGCTTCGTCTCGCGCAGCATCAGCGAGCCGCAGCCCACCGCGCGCAGCCGTCACCTGCACGCCGCCCGACATTGGGCCCACCTCCCACCGCCAGGTGCGCAGAGGCGCTGGCAGTGACCGGAAATGAAGGCGGGGCGCTCGCCGCGACGCCGGCGCGTATCCGTCGTCGAAGGTGGTAGCCGCTAGAGGCGCGTCAAGCACGTCGGGCATGCTAGCACGTGACCAGTTTGCGGCCGCAGCGTGCAGAGCGTGCGATGCGCAGTGCTCTCACCTGGAACGACAGCAAGGGGAACCACGTGTCAACGAAATGCTATAAATAAGTCAGCTTAGGGTTAAAACACAAGCGTATGTTACTAAGCACCATGACCTGATATCCCGCTCAGTCACATTATCCTGACACTGAGCCAACCGGTCCTTGCCCTATCCTAATAATGCTGAGCACCAGGCTAGGAAGCGACAAGACAGTATACATTTTTAACTCATTGGTTTGACTCAACCAGGGTTCGAACCCATGACCCCACGATCTACCAACACTGGAGACGGATGCTCTAACCTACTCTAACTCATTCGGAGAGGAAGTCACACATACATGCAAAGCCATCGAGGTGATCACTTTCACAAGAATTACCGCACAGATCCATACCAGTATCCACACAAGTAATTCACACAAGTATCCACACAAGTATTCACACAAGCATCCACACCAGTATCCACACAAGTAATTCACACCAGTATCAACACCAGTATCCACACAAGTAATTTACACAAGTATCCACACAAGTATCTATACAAGTATCCACTCAAGTCAGTCACACATTCACACAAACACTTATACAAATGTTCATCAACCCCTTTTTGGCATAAACAACATTTGTTAAGAGTTTGTCTAACCCAACACCTGATGATAGTTGATCCCCTATCTGCCCCCCCCCCCCACCCTAAATCGACGTCAATAAACGGGAAGTCTGAGCTCAAACTGTCAGTTTGCACATAATAAACTGCAATTTAGCTCAATCTAAATGCACTCAGCACATGATCGCCTGAGACGAGTATTAACCTTAAAAACAACGACCCCAGAAAAACCCTGTAGCTCAACAAATAAAACTAAAGGGTTCCAGAATTACTTTCTCTTTATTTCAATTTCATTTTTACATAGCATATATCCCCGTCCTGATGTGACCGTAGATGTTGTCAGGACTTAAAACTCCCAACAACCAACCAACCATAACATATTTGGGCAGTTTCTTAAGAGATCATATGTTCAGAAATGTGCAATTTGGCTTGATTGTATTTTTACAAATTAAGTAATTTGTGTAATGAAGTTTAACATAAACGCCTGCATTACAGTTTGCCTTGGATTAAAAAAGTGTACAACAAAATCGATTAGTGTGGGCGTATGCAAAACAGAACTAAGGCTATCTGAGGTAGTTCCTCGATCGCCCGCTATCTAGAAATGGCGCTGTTCCTCGAGTAAGTTCACCCCACCGTGATCAGACTACTCCTCCCTCACATACACACATCTCACAACCGCCAAATTAAATATTAAATTTATAAATTATATAATAACATTATATATATATAGGTATCGGAGAAGAGATCGTTTCAAGCTTGTATGAGCGCGGACCTTAGCAGCGCGCAGGCGCGTTGGCCGGCTCCTGGTATCGGCGTGTCCGCCGCTGATATATATTCGGTGTCCTGCACCAGCTTGCGCCATACTTCCACCGATTGACAAATTTTGTATTGATTAGGCAAGGCTGTTTTCTTGCCAGAGAGTTACACAAAAGACCTCAGACCAAATTGTATTGTCCTTGTCTCTTCGTAGAACTGCTTATATATATAAAAATTATATATACATATGTGAAACCCAACATTACCCTCCTTTTGAATTAAACAACACAGTTACACAGTATTTCTCGTCATATATCTGAGACTGTCTCAAAAGGTGCTAAGCAATATGGGATAAAACTTTGTCCATTGTAACGATCAACATACTATCTGCTTATGCATTTGCTCAGGATAAACTGATTT
Organism: Branchipolynoe longqiensis; assembly: GCA_030323885.1. NCBI lineage: Eukaryota > Metazoa > Annelida > Polychaeta > Phyllodocida > Polynoidae > Branchipolynoe > Branchipolynoe longqiensis. The sequence goes on from CM059193.1 coordinate 33,587,954, forward strand.
GTTTTTTACATGGTGTTTCATAATCCCAATAGAATACATATCGATTTGAAGCAAATGTCCTTGTGTTTTCAGTGTAACCATTTCTGTGCTGTTTTGTGTCAATTGTTACAATGGACAAAAAGAAGAAGAGATATCACCTTTTGAGACAGGCTCATCTATTTACCAATGAATTTACTGAACTAATGCGCGTGTTCCTAGTTCCACAGGTCCCTTGGGAAGGACTAAAGCTGTGTTCTAGCATGCCGGGTCACAGCTTCAGCTTCCATGCCAGAAGATGGGGTTTGTGGCCCTTGCATCACTATCCTGCACTATAAATATAATCACAACACTTTACACTCACTTAGTACTGATAACCACATGCTTTCCGATGACCAAACTTGGTAGGGTTATTGCCATACACAGAAATGAAAGTGATCTCCGTAAAAAAAAAAAACCCCGCAAAAATCAAGCTGAGACATTGGCGCCAACGGCAAATTTCTGTGAAAACGCGGACTCCCTCTACCCCCCCCCCCCCGCCCACATAGGATTAACACTGTCAGGGAATTGGGGGGGGGGGGGGAATGCCCGAAGTCAGTTTTCAACTGTCCTTGGCGATGATAATAATTACCTAACTTTCTTGTTTAGGTTTTATGTTCTAGCAACATCTAAGGTCACATAAGAACAGGATTCGTGCTAATATTATATACATATATGTGTATATATACATATTATATAATATATTGACATTTCATGAACGTTAACCAGTGAATATCAACAATCGGGGAAATCCGCTAAATCGCGGAAATCCGCTAAATCGCGGAAATCCGCTAAATCGCGGAAATCCGCTAAATCGCGGAAATCCGCTAATTCCCGGAAATCCGCTAAATCCCGAGATATTCCATTTCCCGCATACATTTATTTCTAAAATAGATTTGGGGAAAACAGTCCTAGCAACTAATTTACATTAGATAAAATACCATCCACGTGCGTGCATTCAACACCTGCCCCACATTCCGGCGTGTAAGCTGAAGCTGCGACCCGGCTTGTCTCCCCTGAGACAGGCACAACTCGGAATACCCATACTACTATTAGCGTTGCACCCTGATTCACATCAACAACTAAAGGGTACATTCCTTACACGCGGCATGCGGCATGCGAATGCGAATGCGTAACAAAATCGAAACGCCTTGAAGTCAATGGACTACATTCCTTACACGCGGTATGCGAATGCAAATGCGTCAACTCGATTGGTCCCTGTAGCGATCAGTGCGGCATGTGGCACGCGATGTGTGAATAGAAACGTCAGTCGCACTTGTCCATTAGTTTTATACGAGGAGAGGCGACTGAGCATTATGGAACGGTCACACACAAGGGTGCAGAGGGGAAATATATGATAGTGGTGGTGGTGGTGGGGTTTGGGTTGGTAAAAATGCTACCATAGCCACAAAAATATGAATACTTATCTATAATTTGGTAATTATAAAGGTAGGAACCCCCATGTGACGTACCAAGAGTTACATAGATATAAATACCATATTAGGTCATATACAGTGCAGTATTGAGTATACTTGTTTATTTTTATTTGTTAAATATAGCCAGTCGTGTGCTGCATGCCGCGTGTAAGGAATCACAACACTTTACACTCACTTGCTCAGGATAAACTGATTTTATGAGGGTGTAAGGAATGCGCGCTTTAGTATGCAGGAATACGCCACCATCACGACTCCCACGCTCAACGTGGAAAGGTCGCCACCTTCTGGTGACAAATTACCCAGAATTCCCGCATGGAGACACCCCACCTCCGGACCCTCCTCATTTATCCCAATCTCCCATTCAAACACACCTCATCCCGGTCTCATGGGTCACATAACAAAGACATAACAGATTTAACCTAGCATAAAACAGTGATGGCAAGGAGAAGGCATGGGGAGAGGGGGGGGGGGGAGGGGGATTTGACCCCTCATTTACACCCACCCATCCTCCCGCCACACAACACTGTGTGATTATACAAAATTGATTGTATGCTTTTACATGTAAAAGCGATGGTTTGAACAAAAATAAACATTTCTCGCCGTGAATATGGCCTATGCTGCCGACACGGCATAAAGCACCCACCAATCAATCAATCAATCAATTATACCTATATCTTAAAGCTGCATGGTCCGATCAAAACATCAAATTTTCAAAAAGAAAACAATTATCTAGACTTGATTCTGCATATCTAACTTAGATACTGGTGCATTTATTAAACATTTGCCATCACACATAAGGGAATGCTTAGGAAATTTAATATAGGGTATGCACTGACGTCACGCTAAGCGGAAGTGCGGCCATTGTGGAGATACAACCACAATAACAAACCCAACCTGATCAATGCACTCAATGGCAGTGAGCAATCTTCATACAGAAAAGTGAAATATCTCTAAAACCACACGACCTAAACACAAACGGCTTGGGATACATATAGAAAACATGTTTGACAACAAGATTATATTAAATTTATAAGGTTAGGGTTCTGGATTTCTAGTAATTTTGACTAAAACTGAGGTTTTTCATTGCGCATACCGGCGAACTCAATGCATTGTCAATGGCCGTGAGCAATCTTCAAACAGAAAAAGTGAAATATCTCTAAAACTACACGACCTACAAAGAAATCGCTTGGTACACATATAGAAAACATGTCTAACAACAAGATTATATTAAATTTATATGGTTAGGGTTCTGCATTTCTATTAATTTTGAATGAAATATACGTTTTGCACTGCGCATACAGGCAAACTCTATGGGATGTTTACTGGTTGATATCGCCACAATGGCCGCGCATCCGGTTGATGACATCACGTGATTACCTTATATAGAACCTATGGTGTTAGAGTTTTGGCAAGCTTACCAAAATTAATTTCGCACATTTGCACTTAAAATATCTCAAAAGTTAGCCATTTAAAATAAAAGTGACTTCAATTTAATGTAAGGTAGATTATAATGATCGACCTAATATCTTTATCTCAGGAAATAACAGAAACTCAAAATCATCGGACTATGCAACTTTAACCCCGCCCTCCCCTCTCCCGGTGCCTCCGACTGTGCGTGTGCGTGTGCGTGTGCGTGTGCGTGTGCGCGCGCGCGTGTATGTATGTGTGGAGAGGGTTCATTGGGTCCGAGAAGACCTAACTGACCCGACACTCTGCCCATCTCGCTCGTGTTTCCATAGCAACGGTATTTTGCGGTTAGTCCCCGTCCCCGCCGCCACCATCACCATCACCATCGCCTCCACCATCGCCATCACCATCACCATCACCCATACACAACCATCACCCTCCCACCCACAACCACCATTCCCGGTCGAGCCAAAACAATGACTTATAAATGTGATAGTTGTCGATTCCTAATCTGGCGCTCGGCATTGATAGGATAGGGCAAGGACTGGTTAGCATAGTGTCAGGATAATGTAAGTAAGTGGGGTATTGGGTCATGATGCTGGTGGTGGCCTGATTTCCTAGTGGGGCAGCACTATAAAGTCGCCATGAATGCACACTGTCACAAGTCGGTACCTGTCCTGATATCACCTTTTATTAAACATTTTTTCATTGATGCAGTATTTATTCTGCCCATAGCATGTAAGCTCCCGCGAGGGTGCTTGTTTCCAATGCTGGACAGCTGTGAGGACTGTTCTGGTGTATGCCCGTGTTCCGATGTGGTATCCAGGACATCCACCAGCATTCATTTAAGTAGTTAGTATCTATGTTAGTTTTTTGTTTTTTTGGGGGGGTATAAGTTCCTATCATATAACTAATATCGTAGCCTAGTATGTACATCTAGTGAGATGGTAATAGGCTTGTGGATGAGGATGTGTTCCCAGAATTTGTTTGTTTGTTTTGTTTGCAGATTTCCTTTCACTTGTGCCCTGTCCCTAGTTAGTGTTTTATAGGTTGGGTTCAGTGAGCATGGTTGGTCTGTCTGTACCTTTCATGATTTGTGCCAGAACACATATCAAGGTGGACTATGGCCTCATTTCTTCCAACCCTCCCAGTACTCCAGATGGCTGTGTATTTATAGGTTTGATGTGCACCCTCTTCCATGTCCTGTCCTTGGCATGTGTGCTCTTTCACAGTTTGCCTTGACTGTGCCCGGTCAGGTGTTATTTGGTGCTCATATGATGGTGTATGGTTTTTATTTGTAGTTTGTTTGTTTGTTGTTTTAGGTCCCAGCAACATCTAGGGTCATATCAGGATGGGTACCGACTTGTGACAGTGTGCACTCATGGCAACTTTATAGTGCTGTCCCACTGGGAAACCAGGCTGCCGGCACCATGACCTGGTATCCCACTCAGTCACATTATCCTGACACTGAGCACACCAGTCCTTGCCCTACCCTAATAATGCCGAGTGCCTGGCTAGAAAGAGACAAGTATCAATTTTAAGCTCATTATTTTGACTCGAACAGGGTTCGAACCCACTACCCCACGATCTGCCAGCACGGGAGACGGACGCTCTAACTCATTCGGCCATCCCGTCTGGTCCATTTTTATTTGTTCTTTTTTAGGAATTGTTTATAGAGTTCCAGTTTCTTGATTGCTCTGACTGGAGGTGGTTGTTTGTTGCAGGCTTGCATGGCCATGACTATCACACTTCTCTCATGGATTTTATTAGTGCTTATGGTTTATTTTAGCACTGGTGTGCCTGTATGTCTGGTGTTTCTACCAGCAGTCACTGTGAGACCTTTTGTGGTGTAGTGGGGTGCAAGTAATTTGAGGTGTAGTTCTCTTCTATTTGTTAGTAGTTTTGCGTTGCATTCAATGCGGAGTTCCATCGTTGCGAATCTTTTGTGGACCTGGAGGCATACCCTTAGTGCTCTGTTCTGTAGCACTTGTAATTTATTTAGCAGGTTTGCATTCCCTTCCATGTAAATGACTCACCCTAGCGTAGGATCATACCATTGTATATTTTTATTGCCATGCTTTCTGTCATGTAGTATCTTAGTTTTGCTAGTAGCCATATTTTATCATTAGCTTTCTTCATTGTATTTGTTATGCAGGTGTTATAATTTAGGTGCCTGTCTAGGTCCACTCCTAGATAGCAATAGGTGTCTACTGACTCGAGTTGACCTTCCCCCAGTTGGCAGTTTAACTTTAGGTTTTCGTTGTGCCTGGTACCGAACAGTACCGTTTTTGATTTACTTGTATTTATTGTTATTTTGTTTATTTGGTACCATTCATGTAACTTCAATAGTGTTTTATTTAGGGTTGCTTCTAGTTCCTCGAGTGATTTGCTAGCCATGTAGACCACTGTGTCATCAGCATATAAAAGCAGGTGTTCTGTTTCTAACCAATTATTGAGGTCATTTATGTAAATTAGGAACAGGAGGGGGCCCAACACGGCCCCTGTGGTACTCTGTCATGTAAGTATTCTTCCCCCGATGCTGCCCCATTCGCTATAGTGCATTGTTTTAGCAGGTACTCACTTACCCAGTCTCCTGTTTTCCCTTTTATCCCCATTCGGGTTAATTTATTTTTTAATGTGGGGTGGTCCACCGTGTCAAACACTTTGCTAAAGTCTATGAATGCTGTATCAATTTAAAACTCATTAGTTTGACTCGACCAGGGTTCGAACCCACGAACATCTTCTTTTATATGCTGATGACACAGTGGTCTACATGTTCTTTTGATTTATATTGCTTGCAATGTCATTAGTTAACTTAGCTATAGTTTTAGTTGTTGAGTGATTTTTTCTAAACCCGCCTTGTTTGTTATTTAGGATTTGGTGCTCGTTTAGGTAATTTGTTATGTGTCTATGCATTACCTTCTCCATTAACTTGCCGGGTACTGGTAGGATAGAGATAGGCCTGTAGTTACCTAATGATTGTCTGTCCCCTGCTTTGTGGAGAGGAGTGACCTTAGCTGTTTTCCAGCAGCTTATGATTTATTGAAGAGATCACATATATTTTGGATGCAGCCGAGTGCGTCCTTCAGTATTGTGCTGGAGATGTAGTCAATGCCTGATGGCTTGCTGCAGTTCATATTTTTTATTAGGTCGCTTATTTCTTGTATTGTGGTTGAGCATGTGTCACTTGCTGTGTGTAGTTCTGGTGCTTTTGTGTCCAAGTTTGTATTGAATTCTTCTGACAGTTTGCCCGCTATGGTCAAAAATTTGTTATTCATGATTTCAGCCATTTCTGTGTTCCTGAGTTCCTTTCCATCCTCAGCACATAGGGTGATGTTTTCTTTGTTTTTTGCATTCGGTAGTAGTATTGTTATGTTTTCCGAGAATTTGTGTGAGTTTTCCCCCATTGCTGGTCCTGTTTGACAATGAACCGTCTTTTGGCTTTACTCACTGTCTTCTGGCTTTGGTTTCTCGATTTGTGGTAATTATTTATATCTGTCTGAAGCCCGCATTCTTTTGCTAATTTCCCGTTATTGTATTTCATCATGATCATTTTTATCAGTTCCGGTATAATCCATGGTTGTTGGTTTGCTTAAGGCCCATTTTTAGTTTTGACGGCGTGTGACGCCATCAACTTTATGCAATTAGCACTGTGTGATGCCGCAAAGTGGTGGAAAGTTCAACATAGTTGAACTCTGGTCAACGCTTGCGCCGTGTTGCGCCGTCTAACACCATCAAGCATCGACATAAAGTCCAAAAAGGAACGTTGGCTTGCGCCGTGTTGTGCCGTCACACGCCATCAAAAGTATAAACGGCCCTTTAGATGTTGTCAGGAGATAAAGATCCAACAACCAACCAACCATCATGCTGTCGGTCGCAATGTGACAAAGAACCAACCAACCAACAACCACCAGCAACCCACAACCACCACCCTCCGACAACAACAACAGTTTGTTTTATTTAACGATGCCTCTAGAGCACATTGACTATCGGCTACTGGACGTCTAACATATGGTCATTCTGACATATTTCTTTGGAGGAAACCTGCTGCCGCCACATAGGCTACATTTTCCGATAAGCAGCAAGGGGTCTTTTATATGCACTTTCCCACAGACAGGACAGGACATTTCACAGCCTTTGATGAACCAGTTGTGGATCACTGGTTGGAACAGAAAATAGCCCAAACTGCAAATGTGTCCACTGAGCAGGATCGATCGGATGACCCACACCTTCACAGGTGTACACACTACCGCCTAAGCTGCATCCCACTCTCCTCTCATCCACAACCACTCACCCACACCTACCACACACCCACTCACAACCACTCACCCACAACCACTACACTGCCCAGCCACAACCACCACCCATCAACCCACCACCTTCAACCCACCACCACCACCCACCACACCACCCACAAGCCACACCACCATCCACCACACCATCCACCCCCACCCGCCCACCACGTCTCGGTTCAACAGGTGAAATTCACAGAGATCTATGAGTGGAGAGCTTTAATTAGCGATGGCCATACACTGACACTGTTACGCGCATTAACCATCTATAGCCAGGTAAAATACACTCACCCACATCCACATAAGTAAAACCTCTCTAAATAGACCGACCTTGGAACCGACTTTAAGTGGTCCATTTAGGGAGGTGGTCGATTTAGAGAATTATGATATGGTTAGAATGGTATTGTTGGGACCCAAATAAATTGATCGATATATACCCCTTTCAATGTTCATAAACATTTTGTAGGTGTGCACACATTGGCTGCAAATGAAATGCACAAGGCCATTGAGTTTGCCAATACGAGCAGTGCAAAACTTCAATTTTATTCAAAATTAATAGAAATACAAAACAATAAACATAAATTTAATATAATCTGTTTGGTAAACATGTTTGTGTGCCCAGTGGTTTGTTTCTAGGTGGTGTGGTTTTAGAGATATTTCGCTTTTTCTATTTGAAGATTGCTCATGGACATCGAGTTTGCAATGCAACTGATGGTGTTGTTTTGCATCCAAGTTGCGCGCGCACACACCTAATTATCTATGCTGACGTCACGTGAAATACGTCTATAGGGGAGTGGTCGATCTGAGCAGGTGGTCGGTCAGAGAGGTTTAACTGTACACATGTAACATCACACATACACTACACCCACAACAAAAACCGAGTTGGGCCGAGCACTGCATAAATCTCTGGCAAGCGCCAAACAGCCTTACTGAAATACAAATGCAAAACTCTGATGAGTGACCGTTTCACAGAGAGATTAGTTAGTCCAGGAGCCGATGGGGGCGCCACCACCACCAACTCCGCACCGAATCAATGCTGGCTCCCCATTGGCTCCTATCACCTCACCCACTGTCATGCAACCTGGATGATATTTACTCATTCCTCTCTGCTACTTATATTGGCATAATTCACTATACAACATATATTTATGTGTATACGCGATTCAATGAGGCATCTAACTTTAAGTGCGACTTCTCACTTATTGCGAATGCCAAATGTTGAGGCTCGCGTCATATATAATGTTTTATGTATAATGTAAAAATCTCTTAGTCTCACTCTCACAGCTCACCCTTTGGACCCATACAAGACTGACATACACCACTACCAATAGACCTATTTCAATGTTTACTAACATTGTGTATGTGCGCGCAGCTTGGCTGCAGAACGCAGGCACCCTGCCATTGAGTTTGCTGATGCGCGCAGTGCAAAACGTTAGTTTTATTCAAAATTAATAGAAATGCAAAACCCTAACCGTATAAATTTAATATAATCTATTCGTGGAATATGTTTTCTATATGTGTTCCAAGCGGTTTGTTTCTAGATGGTGTCGTTTTAGAGATATTTAACTTTTTCTGTATGGGGATTGCACACGGCCATTGACAATGCATTGAGTTTGCCGATATGCACAGTGCACATCGTCAATTCTATTCAAAATTAATAGAAATCCAGAACCCTAACCTTATCAATTTAATATAATCTGTTCATTGAATATGTTTTCTATATGTCTTCCAAGCGGTTTGTTTTTAGGTGGTGTAGTTTTAGAGATATTTCACTTTTTCTGTTTGAAGATTGCTCACGGCCATTGACAATGCATTGAGTTTGCCAATACGCACAGTGCAAAATGTCAATTTTATTCAAAATTAATAGAAATGCAGAACCCTAACCAAATAAATTTAATATAATCTATTCGTTGAATATGTTTTCTATATGTGTTACAACTGGGTTGTTTCTAGGTGGTGTAGTTTAAGAGATAATTCACTTTTGTTGTATGAAGATTGCTCTTAGCCATTGAGGGGTGGGGGGGTGACAGTGTCGTCAGCGTGCACACTGACCTAAATACCCATGCTGACGTCATATGAAATTGGTCTATAGTACCATACACCACTCTCTTTGTTCTGCGCATGCCCAGTGGCGTGTGAGACGTCACGCCATGTCCAGCTAATCAGGGTGGGTGCATTGAACAGAAAGATTTGTTCAATCCCCGGCCGAGTCAAACCCAAACACTTTTCAAATGTGTGATTATCACTATCTCACCTGGCGCTCAGCATTTATTAGGACAGGTTCGCATTGGGGCCAAGTTAATGTGACTGGGTGGGATATCGAGTCATGGTGTCGGCAGCTCACTCACAGTCGCAGTGTGGCAGCACTATAAAGTCACCATGGTGAGACATTGTCAAAAGTCCGCATCCATCCTGATATGACCTTAGATGTTGCTAGGATGAAAAACTAAACAATCTTCGGGATAATTTATATTAGCAGAGGTTCAAAAATGAGAGGCGACATAAATGGAGCGGTTTATTAATTAATTATTGTCTTGAACACCCGCTCTACAAACGTCGCTCCGAATGTGTGTGTGTGTGTGTGTGCATGTGTATGTGTGTGTGTGTGTATGTGTGTGTATGTGTGCGTGTGTGTATGTGTGTGTATGTGTGTGTATGTGTGTGTATGTGTGTATGTGTGTGCGTGTGTGTATGTGTGTGTATGTGTATGTGTGTGTGTATGTGTGTGTGTATGTGTGTCTGTGTGTGTGTGTGCTTTGAGGGGGCGGCAGGTAGCGGCAACATGGAGGGACTCGGGCGAGGTGAGAAGGCCGCGTGAATTTTCTACAGATTTGAACGACGTGTGGTTAGTAAGAGGCCGTGGCCCAGTGGTGTAAGTAGGACAGGAGCAGGCTTACTAAGAATTTACCGATCCGAACCGTCAAAAGCATTGTCAATACCAGCCGTTAGGATAGGGGAAACAGAGATACGGTATGATGGGGGAAGGAAGGGAGGGAGGAATGGGGGAAGGGGGGAGGAAGGGGGGAGGAAGGAAGGAAGGAAAGCGGAAATGAAGGAAGGAAGGAAGGAAGGAAGGAAAGAGGGTGTAGGCGGGAAAGGAATACTAAAGAGGACATAGAAGAGAGGAGAAAACGAGGAGACAGAGGTGGTGGAGAAGAGAGGGGAGAGCGGGGAGAGGAGAGATAAGAGAGGAGAGAGAAAAGAGAGGAGAGGAGAGAAATAAGAGAGGAGAGAGGAGAGTGAGAGGGGAGGGCGGGGAGAAGAGGAGGGGGGAGAAGAGGAGGGGAGAGGGGGGGAGAGAGATGAGAGCGAGAGGGGAGACGGGAGAGAGGGAGAAGAAGGGGGAGCGGGGAGAGATGGGAGAGATGGGAGAGAGAGGAGAGTAGAGAAGATTGAGAGAGGATGGTACAGGCAGGGAGAGTGAGATGAAGAGTGGGTCGGAAGAGAGGCTGGGGGCGAGAGCGCGCATGCGTGAGGACACATGTGGTGGTTAAGGCCTGACACTGTTCCGTGGGTGCATTTGTCACGGGTCACCTCGATATGTCACTCAGCCAGCCCGGTGTTATGACGGCGAGTCCAGCTCTGCCCGCCCATCCCCCTATCTGTCATGTCTACCTGTATGCAGGACTGGTATGGACGTGATTGTGCATGTAACATATGTATTATATATAACATATATAGCATACATAATATATATAATATATATAACATATATAATATACATAACATATATAAAATATAACATATATAACATATATAATATATATATATAAATATAATATATATATAATATATAACATATATAACATATATAGCATACATAATATATATAACATATATAATATACATAACATATATAATATATAACATATATATAATATATATATAACATATATAATATATAATATATATAATATATAACATATAATATATAACATATAATATATAACATATATAATATATATAATATATATAATATATATATTATATATAATATATATAACATACATAATATATGTGATGCATAAGAATTATGCGAGTATAGAGGCGCAGAAGGGAAGATTCCCTGTATTGGTCACCCTTATGTTGTGTGCTACTTGATGGGTGATCCCCCCCCCCCCCCTTCACTGTTGGGATAGGTGGCGCCACCACCCCCAACCCCTACCAGTGTCGCGAATACTGTCACTCATGCACTGGACTTATGTAATAATGTTATGTAATATATATAACATATATAACATATGCAAAACATATATATAATATATAGCATATAATATATAACATATGAAGCATATAATATATAACATATGAAGCATATAATATATATATATATATAATATATATAACATATTATATATAGCGCAACAAACAACAAATCCATTTAGTTGTTTTCTGTAAAGTAGAATTATTGTGGTGCTTTCCAGTTAAACTATCAATTTTGTGTAGGGCATTATTAAGGAGTGTGGCAGTTTCGGTGAAAAACAAGCTGGATTTGATTATCGAAATGATGGCAGCTTCATGTCAAACATGGTATTCATGGTTTCACTTTGGCCCGAATGCTTGTCAGTTTTTGCGCCTGAACCTTTTTTCTGTCTTTTTAATTTATATATATAAATGTATGTACACACACATGTGTGTGTGTGTGTGTGTATGTGTGTGTGTATTACACGCACTCACTGACCCACGAGACACATTTAAATTCATATCCTGATGTAAGGAATGGAGGTGCCCCTCACCCCCACACACACTCCACCCCCACACCACCACCTGCACCACCTGACAACGAGGACGCAAGCACCACACATTGTCTACGGGAATCTCACGTGACGCTTTTAAACTACGGGAATATCACGTGATGCGTTCAGACCGGCAGGTCTCACTAGTGGGAACCTCCATAACGCGCCAACCCGGTGAGGTGCATGCCGGGTACCGGGCTGGGACGCTCCTTCCGCGGCCTGATTCAGCAAGCACGAGGCGGCCTCAGGTGGACGGAAGGAAACCCAACGCTGAGTAGCCGTGCTAGGCAGCTGACTAAAGTCCCTGTCACACTACGACGTATGGCGGCGGCATGTGCCCAACGTACGACAATTTGCCAGTACGTCGGCATTCGTCAAACTTTGCAGGGGCGGGGGATAAAAATGGGTGCACACACAACATATGTAACATATGCAGAACGTATCTCTAACCTATTGCTAGCATATAAGAACGTTCATGTGCCTCGCAAGACATTCGCAAAATGCTTGCTTACACTCACGGTACGCTGACCTATGTTATGTACGTTACTTCATCGCTAGAAGTATAGCATATACGTTAAGTATGCTGGAGATACGGCAGGCATACATTCGAAGTATGTTAATTGTTATGCATCTGTTGGCTGTACGCAGACTGCGCATTCCCAACAGGCTGAACGTACGGCTGATGTGTTCCAACATATCCCGACCTACCCCTAACGCGTGCAATTGTACACTGATGTACACCAAGCGTATGCCGACCATATGAGAAATGTATGAGCCATACAGCAACATATGTTGACAATTTTGAACATGCACACAACATTTTTTAGCGGCTTGACATACGCCGACCTATGATGACCTATCCGATGCCGTATCCCAAGCGTACTCGAGGTATGCCCAACGTCTATGTAATGTATGATGCCATATGCCGACATGTTGGTCGAAAATCGCATGCGTCGGCATACGCTAAGGCCATACGTCTAGTGTGACATCCCCTTAACTTAACTGACTGCCACGAAGCCACGAAGTGAGTGCAGTCAGGTGGATGGACTGTCCCTATAGCACAACTCGTGGGTTGTTGGTTGGTTGTTGGAGTTTTTCGTCCTGGCAACATCTAGGGTCATCAGGGTGGGTACTGATTTGTGCCAGTGCGCACTCATGGCGACTTTATAATGCTGCCCCACTGGGAGACCAGGTCACCAGCACCATGACCTGATACCCAACTCACTCACATTATCCTGCCAACTGAACCAACCAGTCCATGCCCTATCCTAATACAGTACAACCCCGTGAAAGCCTTTTTTCGGCGGCCCAGCAAAATACTACCATTTATCATATAAAAAAGTTGGTTAAACCAGATTCGGTTAATCCAAAGTATCGATTAATCGAAACAAAATTGTCGGCCCCAGGCCACTTCTGGTACAGTTAAACCAAACTTTCATGTTGTTTTAAGGTCATCTGAGACTTTTATATGATAAATGGTAGTATTTTGCCAGGTCGCCGAAAAATGTTTGGATTAACCGATCGTTTCATTTAACCAAAGTTGGTTTAATGGGGTTAAACTGTACATACATAAAAAACAATAATCATAGTGTCCACATACATTGTACATTCATAATGCACCCCCGTTTTGGCCAAAGCCAAGTCAAAGTCAAAGCTCGGCTAAACCAATGATCAGTTAATCCAAACAAATTTCTAGGGTCCCTTCAAGTTTGGTTTAACGGGGTTATACTGTAATGCTGAGCGCCTGGTAAGGAAGCAACAAGTATTACTTGTTTTAGGTCATTGGTTTGATTTGACCAGGGTTCGACGATCTACACAAAAAAACGGGAGACGGACACTCAACTCATTCGGCCATCCCGTCTAATACCGGATGTAAATGACAGAAATGACAAATGACAGAAGTACCCGCTAGGACTAGGCACAAAGCACCCATTATTAGATAAACGTATTGCCAACACTCACTCTCCTTCGAGCCACATACAAAAAGTACACCCTGACGATGGGTGCTGATCCAGACTCCCCTGCAGTGTGACATGCGCGCCCCGTGTTTGTCTGGCACTGCGCCCGGCCAAAATGTCGTCTGCGCCACACACCTGTCGCCCTGGTAACGGACAGGTAGGCAGTGTAAGGAGTGTGCACTTGATGGACCAACAAGCACACTCCTCCCCTCCCGCACCCACCCCACCACCTCCCTACACCCGCCCCCTCCCCTCTCCCTCCCGCCTACCAACTGGTGGTGCACGCGCCCCCGTGTCCTGAACCTCTGACCTCTGACCTCCACCAGACAGCTCCACCCCTCCAACCCCCACCCCACCCCACTCCACCCCACTCATAGATACCCTCAATTCCTTCCCTCCCTTCGAAAGCTGATGTAACACAAATTTTAAAATGAGGGGAAATGCGGCCTATTTAGGTCCACCATAAAAAAAACCCAGGGCAATAAATATTAAGCAGTTATTGCCTGATATGGAGGCTTGGAGGTCACTTTGGGGGCACTATATTTGTTAGTATTTACGTGCTCAGAAGTTGATCAGAATGTGGATAGTCCAGGTGCAAGTGCACTGATCTTCCGTCGTTAGGCCAAGCGCTCAGCATTATTAGCACAAGACAAGGACTGGTTGGCCCAGTGTCAGGATAATGTGACTGAGCGGGATATCAGGTCATGCTGCTGGGGGCCTGGTCTCCCAGTGGGGCAGCGCTATAAAGTCACCATGAGAGCACACTTTCAGAAGTCGATCCCTGTCCTGATATGACCGTAGATGTTGCCAGGATGTAAAACTCCAACAACCAACTAACCAATCCTTTCTTAATCCTCGTCCTGATATGACCTTATATGTTGCCAGGACGTAAAGCTCCAACAAACAACCAACCATTTGTTAACTTCATATACGTTTTTACGTGTTTAAAACTGCATAGTGCAATGAAATCCTCAGCTTTTTAAAACCAAAACACTGACATAGGGAATACTACATCAATTTAATAGAACCTGCCATTACTTAAGCCCATGGTGTCCACAATTGTTATGTGTAGGCACAAATTGAGGTGACATATTTCTGTTTCTGATATATCAAAGTTAACCCTTAAAATGATCAATTACTTCAAACTAAAGTAAAGTAGATTATAAATATAATGACCTGCATGATATATTTACCTAAAAAATGAATGACAGTTTCTAGCTTTGAGATCTTGATTAGGTCTTGACCGAATTAACCCCCTACCAATAAATAAGAACACTCCAGAGAGCAATAGTTGCGCTTCATTTTTTCTTTTGGGGGGGGGGGGGGGGGTATATTAGGTTGTTTAAGCAGGGGAAATTTCAGTCACAGGCGATTGGTCTTCCTCATTCCACTGCTCCTTGCCCTATCCTAATAATGCCGAGCGCCTGGCTAGGAAGCGACAAGTATCAATTTTTAAGTCATTGGTTTGACTCGACCAGGATTCAAATCCACGACCCCACGATCTACCACACGGGAGACGGACGCTCTAACTCATTCGGCCATCCCGTAATTCCGACCATTTATTACTCATTGAAATGATACTTTTATTGTTTTGACAATCATTAAATTAACACATTCGTGAACTCACCAAAAAATACCTTTTCAAACTCACACTTAATTACCCACTAAAGTAAAGCTCTTGCTAAGTTAACGCTTAATTACTCACTAAAATAAAACTTACTAAACACTTAATTACTCACTAAAATAAAACTTACTAAACACTTAATTACTCACTAAAATAAAACTCACTAAATTAACACTTAATTACTCACTGAAATAAAATGCTTAATAAATTAACACTTAATTACTCAGTAGAATAAAACGCTTACTAAATTAACACTTAATTACTCACTAGAATAAAACGTACTTAAATTAACACTTAATTACCCACTAAAATAACTCTTACTAATTTAACACTTAATTACTCACTAAAATAAAACTCTTACTAAATTACTCACTAAAGTAAACCTATATTACTCACTAAAGTAAACCTGCATTATTCACTCAAATAAACCTATATTACTCACTAAAGTAAACCTGCATTATTCACTCAAATAAACATGCACCACTCACTAAAATAAAAATGCATCACTCACTAAATAAAAATGCATTACTCACTAAAATAAAACTGTATTACTCACTAAATAAAACTTATTACCCACTAAAATACTAATTATTTCCCACTGAAATAAAACTATAGTATTCACTAAAATAAAACTGTATTTCCCACTAATATACAACTATATTACTCACTAAAATAAAGCTGTATTACTCACTAAAAGTGTGCAGCCAGACGGGGGAATAAATACTCTCGGCCACTTTACGGCTGGTTTGTTTGTTTGTTGTTTGTTTGTTGTTGTTTTACGTCCTAGCAACATCTATGGTCATATCAGGACGGGCTTTAAGGCTGGTGCTGAATGGAAGCTATGTGTTCCACGGCACGACTTGGTTTGAAACTGACTACAAGGAAACACCGTTCCGCATGAGTGACTCCTGTGAATCACCTGCTCGCCTCTCCTTTTACATTCTGTAGTTGCCCCCACCCCACCCCACCCCCGGCGATGGTTCTGGTGAGGGTGCACATATATATGCACAATATGTAAGCTATGAAAGTGGTGCCAGGCAAAAATCGCGGAAATCAAGCTGAGATTATTACACATACAGCAAATTTCCGTGAAATTGTGGACACCCACCCATCCCCGCCCACCCATAGGTTTAGCACTGTCAGGGAATCGCGGCAAAATGTTAGATATGTAGAATCAAATCTAGATAAATATTATTTTTTTTTTTTTAAATTTTAAATCTGATGCTTTCATCGGACTATGCAGCTTTAAAACATGTTTTTTTAAGTATAATTCCCAGACGGACCACCAGGGGTCGTCATGTACGCTGTGTGCCACAAAGGGCGGCGCAGCAGGCTTGTATTGACAACACTTCAGGGTAAGGACCTCATTATATCTAATCCCTATTGCGCATGTCTTGTGTGAATGAAACGCCCTGATATATTATACACTAAAACCTCTCTAAATCGACCGACCATGGGACCGACATTAAATGGCCCATTTAGGGAGGTGGTCGGTTTGGCGATTACAATTTTTTTTATATATCATTACAATGGTATTGTATTGGCGATCATTTGGGACACAAATAAAGCGATCGATATAGGGAAGTGGTCGATCTGTGCTGGTGGTCGGTTAGAGAGTTGTTTTACTGTATATATAGCCTTTATACTCGCATAAGTTTTATACATCACATATATATATATATATATATATATAAACGCTCTAGCTTGTCAGTTTAGTACATGACAATTTAAAATCCTCGTGTTTGCTGTCAGTGTGTAGGGATGTAGATATATGTGTGTAGTGAGGGGGTGGGGGTGGGAGAGGGGGTAGCGGTGTAAGAGGGACTTTATCTATATAAGATGACAAGTGTGTAGGTACACAGTGACTCATCCACCGGAGGTCACGCACTCTCACGCGCCATCCGTGAAGGCGCCGCGAGAACACCACCCCCACCCCCACCCCCTACTTACACCTTCTCAACAAAATGAATGAAACCAGTACGCCTGTCTACTTAAAGCTGCATAGTCCGATGAAGCATGAACTTTTCAAAACCAAAAATATTATCTAGATTTAATTCTACATATTTAACTTTGATACTGACGTGCTTATTATGCATTTGTTGCCACATAGAAGGGAATACTGAGTCAATTTAATAGAACCCGTTACTGCAGAAGCCTATGGTGCCAGAGTTTTGGCATGCTTGCCGAAACTAATTTGACATGTTTACACTTCAAATATCTCAAAAGTTAGCCATTAAAAATAAAAGTCACTTCAGACTAAAGTAAAGTAGATTATGACAATCAATTGAATATATTTATCTCAGAAAAATGTAGAAAATTCAAAACCATCGGCAACTTTAACCAACTTCCTACCAATCTCTCAATGCCCAAACGAGAGCGAGAGAGAGAGAGAGAGGGGGGGGTAGAGGAGGGGGAGAGGGAGAGGGAGAGGAAGGGGGGAGGAAGGGGAGAGGAGCGGCGAGATAGGGGGAGAGGGGCGAGTGCGGGGGCGGTGAGAGTGAGGGAGATAGAGAGTGAGTGAGGGAGAGAGAGGGAGAGCGAGTGAGGCTGAGGGGGGAGAGGGAGGGGGGAGAGGGAGAGGGAGAGGGCGAGGGCGAGGGCGAGGGAGAGTGAGGAGTGATTAATTTGGATTTCCACCGCTGTGGATAACTTACAGCGTCATCAAAGGTCGGTTGCTCTCATACCATGTCTATGTGGTGTGGGAGGTTAAAAAAGAGCTAGGGTCGGTAAAAGTGTAGGCTCAGGTTTTCTATCGACAACCTGTCTACTGGTGAATACAAGTCTATTCAGACTTATCCATGATAGGCAGTGTAAATCCTCAAAGAAAGAAGGAGTGAACCGACGCCCAAAGTACACAAACAATCAGTCTCCCAGCTGACTGCACTTCGCACTGTCCCGTACTTACAAACAGGTGTCAAAGTCGACTCACCATTGCCGTCAATGAACGACTGAATGAATGAATGGATGGATGAATGAATGAATGGGCGAGCTGGGGGGGGGGGGGGGATCACACTGCCTGCCACCCGTCGTCTGGTGCTCAGTCAATGGCCATGCTTGGCGTGCTATATATTAGCGTAGATCACATGCCCATGGCACATCACGTGACGTAATCCGCGAGGCACACCAGGAGAAATCCCACCACTCACTGTATTTGTAATCCAATCGGCTGTAAGTCAGCGAGTGACGCTATTAACTCCACCACAGCAGACGACGAGACGTCAAACCCGGTATCCACCAGCGTCCACTGTGACTGTATCCAGCGGCGTTCGTGTGTGATGAGGGGGGTGGGGGGTGTTTTTGCTTTTATCTCCTGCTGATAACTGTTATCTCCCTTGTAAATCCACACACTCCAGAGAGATCCCGTCAGATCACAAGGGAGATGTCAACAGACCCAACACCTCGCCTTATCCTCGGGCAGGCAAGTGGTGGCGGTGGCGGTGGCGGTGGCGGTGGCGGTGGCGGTGGCGGTGGCGGTGGCGGTGGCGGTGGCGGCGTGAGAGCTCGTTGGTGGCAGCGGAGGGAGAGAGGGAGAGAGAGGGAGGGAGGGGGAGATTGCTGTACTCCACCTGTCGATTGTTGTCGTACCTGCTCGGACTGGGAATTTAATACTCCACGTGTGTTCGAGCTACTCACTGCCGGAGGAACCCGTCAAGTTGGGCTGGGCAGTGTCGGGTGATGGTGGTGGTGGTAGTGGTGGTGGTGGGATTGGAAGGGTTGGGGTGGGGGAGGGGGGGGGGGGGGAGAGTGACATGAATATGAGATTGGAATTGAATTGGATATAAATTATAATACAATATAATGGAATGGAATGGAAGGGATGGGAAGGAATTTGCCCAACACAACCCCTAATGTGTGGTGGTGGTGTTGTTGCTGTGTGGTGGTGGTGCTGCTGTGTGATTTTGGGGCCGGGACCAGGAGGCTGTGAGTGAGGATCTCAGCCGGGGGAGACGGGGTGAAGCCCGGGGGCCCAGGCCGTGAGGTGCCGGGGGACAGTCCGGGGGCTACTGGGTCTCCTGGCCCGCGTCTCACTCACTCACGTGGCGGGTGGTCGGGCAGGCGACGCACGTGTGTAAGTTAAGGGCGAGTGTCGGACCGGCCTCCAGTCGCTGCGGTACCCCATGAACAAGTGACGGCCCAGAGGGGGGCCGCGCGATGACGGCGCACCGTGTGTGTGTGTGTGTGTGTGTGTGTGTGTGTGTGCGTGTGGAGGGTGACCCGGAACTAGCGGTTACAAAAGTACACTGCCCGCCCTCCCGCCCGCCCTTTCAACACAGCTCCTCCTTCCCCTACAACCAACCACCCGCTCACCCAACCAGCCGGGAAACCGCACAGACTGACAGCGTAGGTAAGTAGGTGGTGTGTGTATGTGTGTGCGCGTGTGTGTGCGCGTGTGTGTGTGTGCGCGTGTGTGCGCGCGTGTATGCTTGTCTAGCTGTATGGTATAGTAGACAAGGACGAGAGGCCTCCGCCCCCCCCCCCCACCACTACCACTCACAATCCATACACCCACACTCACTCGCTCACTTCGCTCCCAACACCCACCGGTTCTACCTCCATATCTACATCCACCACAGTCCAACACCACCTCACACTTCCAACATCACCACACCTACAAATATGTCGGTAGAGCGTAGGCCTCCCATGCAGTAGATCGGGAGGTCGGTTCCCGGTCGAGTCAAACCAATGACTTACAAAACTGATACTTGTCGCCTTTTAGGTTGGTGCTAGGCATTAATAGGAATAGGATAGGGCTCAGTGTCAGGATAAGGTGACTGAGTGGGAAATCAGGTCAGGATGCTGATGGCCTGATTTCCCAGTGGGACAGCACTATAAAGTCGCCATGAGTGCGCAGTGTCACAAGTCGGTACCCATCCTCATATGACTTGAGATGTTGCCAGGACGTAAAACTTCAACAATCAACCAACAAACATCCACCACGGTCAAACATCACCACACCTATAAACACACACCCACACACACCTCCCACACTATAAACACTCCAATACCTACAATATACAACTGAAGCACTCCCATCCCCGCAACCCACCGACAGTCATGGCCAAACACCGCTACCCGAACCATCCCTACATCAGCAAATAACTCGCCCCCACCCCCACCCACCCCCACCCACCGCACACACCACACCTCAATACTCCCCACACCCCTCCCCCCTCCCCCTCCCCTCCCCGGCAGTGCGGGCGGGCACCCGGTGACCCATGCACGGGGAACACTGTGGCTATATGAGTAATAAAGGCGAGGCCTGGGTGTTCTGCGGTGACGTGTGCGCGGGGAGGGCGGGGTGTTTCTGTGAATGCGCTGAGCAGGTGAGATGGCTCCAGGTGTGCAGCATGCGATCTATGTGGTGGTCAAAAGCAGTCCGTGCACTCCCACCCACCCACCCCCATCACACCTACCCACCCACCCACTCACATCACATCCATACACCCACCCACCCACCACTACCACTCACATCACATACACCCACCACATCACATCCACCCACCACACCCACCCACCACATCACATCCACAGACCACTCACATCACACCCACCCCCGCACCACTACCACTCACATCACATACACATGTTGTGAATGTGGTTGTTGTGAGAGTGGCTGTGAGCGTGGTTGTGAGAGTGACTATTGTGAGAGTGCCTATTGTGAGAGTGACTATTGTGAGAGTGACTATTGTGAGAGTGACTATTGTGAGCGTGACTATTGTGAGAGTGACTATTGTGAGAGTGACTATTGTGAGAGTGAGCGTTGTGAGAGTGAGGGTTGTGAGAGTGAGCGTTGTGAGAGTGAGCGTTGTGAGAGTGAGGGTTGTGAGAGTGAGCGTTGTGAGAGTGAGGGTTGTGAGAGTGAGCGTTGTGAGAGTGAGCGTTGTGAGAGTGAGGGTTGTGAGAGTATGGGGGCGGTCTGTGTGGGGGTGGAAGTGGGGGTGAGGGGTGTGCACTCAGGTAATGACGCCGGTGTGAGAACGGTGTCACGACCAATCAAAGTCGACCTCCGACCGGAAGTGACCTTTAGCGAGGTCTACTCAGCATTCAGTTCCGGGCTGGTTCCGGGCGGGTGAGGACGCACCTGGTGGACTGCAGCTACAGGTTCCAGGTAAAACCGACCAGTCAGTTCGTGGTATCACGCAGGAGGCACCTGTCCACGCTATGACCGGCTATGCGGGTCCCCGGGTCGCCGGTCTAATCTGGCTGTCACACTACGACGACTAGGCCGGCGACAGTCCAACGACTTGTCGTTTTGCTCTGTCGTTGGCTGTCATCGATTGTCACTAAGGTGTCGCTATGCTGTCGTTCGCGTGTCGCCGCGACACCTCCGCGACACCTCCAGTTTCTCCACTGTCGCCCGGTTGTCGTTGGGTTTTTGGGCATGTTGAAAACCTCGACGACAGCCGGCGACAGACGCTGTCACGGCGCTGTTGCGGCGCTGTCGCGGCACTGTCGTCCGATTGTCGTCCAACTTGGCCCGAATTTGCATGTGTCGTCGGGTTTTCACAAAATCCAAGTTGCTGGGCTGTCGTCGTCCCCTTGTCGTCGTAGTGTGACAGCCACATAACCGTACACATAACCACCACCCACTCCACCCTCGCACCTCGCCCACAATCGCACCACTCCGATAATAAAGAAAGAAACAAAAGAAAACATTGTTGCAGTTTTACGTCCTGGCAACATCCGTGGTCATATCAAAATGGGGACCGACTTGTGACAGTTCATCCAGTGAGTTTATAGTCCTTTGCCACTGGGATTACCAGACTACTGGCAGCACGATATCTCACATTATCCTAACTGACACTGATCTAACCCGTCCTTGCCCTATCCTAGAAATGTTGAGCGCCAGGGTAGGTAGCAACAAGTGTCAATTTTGTAAGCCACTGGTTTCGGCCGACTATGCCAGAGACTCTGGAATAACCACCATGGGTCCATGCAGGTCAAAGGCAAGATCTACCATGCAATCGTGCTATCGACCCTACTATACGGAGCCAAGGCCTGAACAGTGTACAGACAACAGGTGAAAAAGTTGCATGCCTTCATGATGCGACATCTGCATTCAATCATGAGGCTAACCTGGAAGGACAAAGTGACAAATAAGGAAATACTCGAACGGATGGGGCTGCCCTCTATGGAAGATCTTCTGATCAAAAAGAATCTCTGGACTGGACACCTCATGAGGATGTCATCAGACAGGCTACCAAAGCAGATCCTCTACTCTCAACTGTCTTCTGGATACAGAAAGAGAGGGCGCCCTCGTCTCCGGTTCAAGGATGCCATCAAGAGAAACCTGAAGATGAGAGACATTAAGACCAACTCATGGACATCACTGTCACAGCAGAGAGCTAAATGGAGAGCGGCAGTCAAGTAATGAAAGCAGTCTTTATCGCATCGCGACTGACTGCATGATGATGATGATGATGATGATGATGGTTTTGATCGACTGGGATTCGAACTCCCAACCATCTGCACTAATAATATAGCAGAAACGGCTAATTCTTAGGGCGGTACATTAAAGTCAACACAAGTATGTTATTTACATGATAATGTGTTACCAGGACTTAAAACCCCGCTGAGCTAAACCAATATATAGTTATAAATGAAGAGTTCAGGCCCAAAACCACGTAAACGCCAATCCAAAAATGGAGATAAACAGTGGAATCAAACCTTCGACAAATAATTTTTTTTGTATTGCCTCTCTTTTGTTCATTGCCCCATAACCATGTGATCATATGGAAAGTGGAATTAGTGAGAATTTATATTATTTTCAGATAAAAATCTGTTATATAAACAACAATTTTGGATTGGCCGTTACGTGGTTTTGCCTCTGAACTCTTCAAATGTCTTTGCACTTCAATGTACTCATCAGAGCGAAATACATGAGTGGTTAACCAAATAGAGTAGTCAACCAGATATAGCGGTCAACCTGATATAGTGGTCAACCCGATATAGCGGTCAACCGGATATAGCGGTCAACCGGATATAGCGGTCAACCTGATATAGTGGTCAACCCGATATAGCGGTCAACCCGATATAGCGGTCAACCCGATATAGCAGTCAACTCGATATAGCGGTCAACCCGATATAGCAGTTACCCCAATACAGCAGTCAACCCAATATAGCGGTCAACCCAATATAGCGGTCAACCCAATATAGCGGTCAGGCTGATATAGCTGTCCACCCGAGATGGCATCTAACCCATTGTAGTTTTGTAAACCTGATATATAACGGTCACCCCGTTATAACGGTCACCCCGACATAACCACCAAATGAATAAAACGGTCACCCCGACATAACCACCGAATGAATAAAACGGTCACCCTGACATAACCACCAAATTAATAAAACGGTCAACTCGACACAACGGTATGCCGGTCGATATAGCTAATCCGATAGAGTGGTCCACCAGATATAATGAATGGTGAACCTGATTTCAAGCTCAACCCGATATAGCGGCCAATTTAAATGCATTCGCTACCAAAGGTTAAGTCCCGCTTTGTGCTTCTGGCGCCGCTCGAAAGGGTGCGCCACTAGCAAGAATCTCGGTAACTTGTACAGTTTGGAAAGGCCCGCCCGAGGGCGCCACAGGTGCGTGGTCGGTGAACCGGAACGAGGTGCAGAAAGGTTGCAACGGGGACAGCATCTGGCACAAGGGACCAGGCGCGGTGGCAAAATCAGTAGACCGCAGACCTCGCGTGCGGGAGATCGGCAGTTCGGTTCCCAGTCGAGTCAAACCAATGACTTATAAAATGGATACTTGTCACTTCCTAGCCTGGCACTCGGCATTAATAGGATAGGGCAAGGACTGGTTAGATGAGTGTCAGGATAATGTGACTGAGTGGGATATCAGGTCATGGTACTGGCGACCTGATTTACCAGTGCAACAGCACTATAAAATTGTCATGAGTGTGCACTGTCACAAGTCAGTACCCATCCTGATATGACCTTATATGTTGCCAGGGCGTAAAACTCCAACAACCAACCAATCTGGCACAATGAACCTAGTTGATAGCTCAGTTATGCCTGGTACACACCTACCGTTTGTGCGCACACACCTCCCGTATACGATCAAAAACTGCCCATTTCGCCCACAAAAATCGCTTGGTGTGCGCTACCCGCGCGCACCTAGCGATTGCGATTCGCGTATAAAACTCAGTTTTTAGGGCTAAAAGAGGCCGATTACGATTGCGATTCGCGATTCGAAAAATGAATCGGCCCGTTTTCAGTTTTAAGCGGGTCGGGTCGAGTCGCGAGTTTTAGTGCGCAAATCGTAAACGGGAGGTGTGTACTAGGCATTATGTTACCATGTGAGTTTCCCTCCTTAATATACACATACATACATGACACGGTACAGTTATTGCCTTATATGAGAAAGCCTAGTTTGACACGCATCCATTCTTGATTAACTGATTATGGCTCTCAAACCGTTTATGATCAGGAGAAGCTAAAACATATATTTGCGCATTTCAACATATAAATAACTTAGCGACATATGAGAGTTTTTGGGCTCGCCTAGACTGATATCAGTTTTATCAGACGAGGCACATCACTGAGCATTATGTGAATATCACCACAGAGAATATGTTATCAACAGTATTCAGCTATTTCATACATAAATATGTGATGTATAAGGAATGATATGAGTATAAAGGCGCGGAAGGGAATTACTTGATTATATAAGAGTCAGCCTCACGAAAACCGGCCAATCGGTGGTCACGTGAAGATGTCAGCATCACAATTCTTGAAAGTGTAGTGCATTTCTTTGTTTCAAATTAAATTATCCTAGAAACAAATCAGGTTGTTGTATTTTCTCGACCTTTACATTCAGGATAAATTTAAAGACTTTCCAACACCTCTGTCAATGCTAAATTATAATTATACCGATCGACGCCGACAACTTTAACAGATGTCGGCGTCGCAATTCTTAAAGTCTCATGCATTTCTTTGTTTTATATTAAATTATCCTAGAAACAAATCAGGTTGTTGTATTTTCTCAACCGTTACATTCAGGATAAATTTAAAGACTTTCCAACACCTCTGTTAATGCTAAATTATAATTATACCGATCGACACCGACATCCATGCTCGACACCGACAACTTCCACCAATTGGTCTCTTTTTGTGATCCTGACCCATATATTATTATTATTATCCTCATTATATGTATGGCCTCCTACGCTGCCCTGACTGGTGGCGCCGCCACCGGCGTTTACCTTCCTTACTGGATGCGCCAAACATCACTCACGCAGGCGGAATTTTGAGTGGAAGCAAGAAGGCCTCTTGCAAACAATATGGAAATCCAACTGATACCTTGGTGCCACCTAGTGGGTTCCAGCAGAACCAACTGCAAATTTCTGTGAAAACACGGATATTCCCCCCATTGGGATTAGCACTGTCATGTAATCGCAGAAAAAAACCCCAAAAGTCAGGCTTCAACTATCCTCATTGTGACTATTAAGTATTATCACCCATGCCAAACTCTTTCTTGTTAGGGTTTATGTTCTAACAACATCTAATGTCCTATAAGAACGGGATTCAGACTAAACAATAGACGTCATATATATTGGCATTTTGTGAATGTTAATTGGTGAAAATTAAATAAATCTTTCGCAGAGATCTTTCATCCCTGTATAAAAAAGATACAGGCACAAGATACCAATACATTTATTTTTATTTTTAAAGCATGAGGGTAGTTAACCAGAGGTATTAGTGAGGGCAAAGGACCACTGTGGCACCAAAGGTTAGTTGGCATTTATAAACAAGATGTATTACTATTAGCTGGAACATGGATAACAAGTGGAACCTGGCATCATTTATACTCGCACATTGTGGTCACAACGCTTCAGTGTGTAATTAATTAGACAATTTCACACCCTGGTGACAAATACCGGAACTATGGACGGACTGAACAATGCCGAGTGACCTCAAGTGACCCCGCCTAACCCAGCTGGGACAACGACCACCTAACGGGATGGCTCGAGGGAAACTAATGACCATGACGCACTCAGAGAGACATATACATATACATATACATAGACATAGACATAGGCATAGTCATAGACATAGGCATAGATATATACAGAGACATATGCATAGACATAAACATATACATAGAGATATACATACATAGAGATATACATATACACAGACATATACATACAGATAGAGACAGACAGAGACATGCCACAGGCGGACAGGGAGGCGGGCAGGGACACAAACATAAATATATACACACATAGACAAATAGATACACGAAGAGACAAGACCGAGAAACAGAGGGAGGGAGATATAAAGGGGGAGGGAAGTGGGGGAGGGGATGGGGAGGGATGGAAGAGGAGGAGAGGTGAAACGGAGAGAAAGAGAAGACGGGAGGAGAGAAGAGAAAGGTGAGAGAAGAGGGTAAGAAGAGAGGAGAGGGAGAGAAGAGAGGGGAAGAGAGAGAGAGGAGAGGGAGAGGAGAGGTGGAGAGGGAGGAAGAGAAGAGAGGGAGAGGGAAGAGAGGAAGGGGAGAGAGGAGAGGAGAGAGGAGAGAAGGGAGGGGAGAGGAGAGGGGGAGAGAAGAGGGGGATAGGGAGGGAGGGGGGGGAGAAGAGGAGGGAGAGGGGAGAGAAGAGGTGAGAGAAGAGGGAGGGATATGGGGAAGAGGGGGAGGGAAGAAGAGGAGAGGGGGACAATGGAGGGGAGAAGGAGGGAGGAAGGGAGAAGGAGGAGGAGAGGGGGAGAATGGAGGGGAGAGAGGGAGAGTGGAGAAGGGAGAGTGGAGAAGGGAGAGGGGAGAAGGGAGACGGGAGAGAGGAAAATAGAGGGCAGAATGGAGGGGAGAAGGGAGAGGGTAGAGGGGGAGGGGAGAATGGGGAGGGGAGAAGGGAGAGGGGAGAAGGGAGAGGGGAGAAGGGAGAGGGGAGAAGGGAGAGGAGAGAAGGGAGAAGGAGGGGAATATGGGGGGATAATTGTGTGTGGAGGGGGAACGGGAGAAGCAGTGCGAGACGGAAAGGGGAGGGCAGGCATAAAGGAAAGAATGGAGAGGTAGAGAGGGAGAGATCCGGACTGTGACGTCACGTGACCATTACGACGAGGAGCCACGGCAACAAAAAGCGGGTCAGAACGCTATAGGGGCGGAAGTGTTAGGTATGTGTGCTCGTGTATGGTCAGGGGGAGTGGGGAGAGGGCTAACGGGAGAGGGCTAACGGGAGAGGGACGGGGTGGTGGCGGGGTGGCGAGATGGGAGGAGAGAGTGTGAGGATGGGGAGGAAGAGGGGGAGGGGGAGGTAGAGGAAGAGGAAGTAGTGGAGGGGAGGAAGAGAGTATTGGGGGGGAGAAGGGAGGAAGAGAGTAGAGGAGGGGAGGAAGAGAGTAGGAGGAGGGAGGAATGAGAGTAGTAGAGGGAGGAAGAGACTAGAGGAAGAAGTAGTGGAGGGAGGAAGAGAGTGAGGAGGAGGAGTGATCTATGTGAAAGTAAGAAAGGGGAGAGATGGGGAAGAGATGGGGAGGAAGAGAGTAGAGGAGGGGAGGAAGAGAGTAGAGGAGGGAGGAATAGAGGAGTAGTAAGAGAGTAGAGAGGGAGGAAGAGAGTAGCGGAGGTAGGGAAGAGATGAGGAGGGAGGAAGGGAGAAGGAGGAGGATTAGCGGAGGGTAAGAAGAGAGTTAGTGGAGGGGAGGAAGAGAGTAGTGGGTGAGGGGAGGAAGAGAGTAGTGGAAGGGAGGAAGGGGAGGAAGAGAGTAGAGGAGGGGAAGGAGGGGAAGGAGGGGAGGAAGGGTAGGAAGGGGAGGAAGGGAGTAGAGGAGGGGAGGAAGAGAGTAGAGGAGGGGAGGAAGAGAGTAGAGGAGGGAAGGAAGAGAGTAGAGGAGGGGAGGAAGAGAGTAGAGGAGGGGAGGAAGAGAGTAGTGGAGGGGAGGAAGAGAGTAGCGGAGGGGAGGAAGAGAGGAGAGGAGGGGAGGGGAGGAGGAGGAGGGGAGGAGGGGAGGGGAGGAGGAGGAGAGGAGGAAGGGAGGGGGGGGGGGTATCCATGTGAAAGTAAGAAAATAACAATCAAATTCCCGATGTGTTGAGAGTTGTATTATATAGATATTCCAATATGGGACTGATTCTGTAGTTTAGTCAGACGAGACTCAGAGCTCGGGTGTAGGTGACACACAATCAGGACACATTACAACCTGGGGACGAGGCTGCTGCTTCTGGGAACTCCATGAGTTATACGATGCAAGCGGCCAGGTCTAGGTGCACATGTAGGTGTTTATTGTCTGGCTTATTACATCACCACAAACTGCTTTATCTAAGGGTGTAACATTAACAATACCAGGCGCTGCATCCATTATTTTGTAATTAGTTCGGACAACTTGTTGCGTAAGACAAAAAAAAGTATTCCCGTTGATTATCTTTTTAAAATGATATCATTTATTATTATATGGAATCTTCGTCTTGCGTCTGAGATCAATGTTGCTTTTATTTGACACAAACTGCACCATTTCAGAATGTTGTCTACAGTTTAAAGTTGCATAGTCCGATGATTTTGAGTATGTCATCTTTTTAAAGATAAATATATAGTTATACGAGTCTTACCTTGGTACAGATGATGGATAACTGTTGTTTTACCGAGGTATAAGCCTCGGATAGATGTGGGCTAGGGAGAGGTAAGCACGCCGGTACCAGCAATCTTAACCTACTTATTGAGGATAAAAATGACTTTCAAACAATGGATACTATTACTTTACCGAAAAGGTACACCAACGGAATAGATGTGGCAGGGTGTGGCGGGAGGGCCCTAGCCCACATCTATCCGAGGCTTATACCTCGGTAAAACAACAGTTATCCATCATCTGTACCAAGGTAAGGAACTCGTATAACTATACTATTTTACCTCGGTAAACAGCCTCAGGCTAGCCTCAGGCTAGGGAGACCTTTACATAATTCATTTTTATCCTTAATATCATTCTTTCTTATTATTATAACATTCTAAATTTTTGTTCTCACCTATTCTTGTTAGTTGGCGAGAAGACGCTTTGCAACGCCGGTAGGCTTTTCTAGTCGTTTATTATAATGTTTTGCAAACGACTTAGCCGTCTTCCAGCCTGCATGCGCTAGTATTCTTTTCACAGAAATACCAAGCACCCGTGCCTTGGAGACCATGGCTCCTCTAGTTGAGTGGGAAGAGTATTTACTCGTATCCACTCCAGCCAATTTCAACACCGTAATTGTCCATCTGGCAAGTGTGTCTCGTGAAATCGCCTTATGTGGCTTTATAAAGCTCACTAATAGTTGTTGTGATGCACGTAAATCCTTTGTCTTGTATATATAAGCCCGTATGGCCGACACAACACATAATTTCCGATCATTCGGAAAACAGTCTAAGTGAACCGTTGATAAAGGGTCACCTAACGTGTTCGATTTAAGCAATTTTTCTAAATCAAACGTAGCTTGTTGCTTGTCTATTTCTAATCCAGTTAAAGATAAAGCAACAATCGTCTGTCCTCTGTGTCCGGTTACTAACAATAACAGGACCGCGACCTTAAAACCTAACTGTTTTATATCTAACCACGAGTTGTGAGGCCAAGCCTGAAACAACTTAAATACTATAGAAACATCCCAAAACCGACTATACTTTGGTTTTGGAGGATTCCTTTGATAAATTGAACGAAGTAAATAACAAATAACATGATGTTTTCCAACTGTTTCGCCATCAATTCTAGGTAATATAATTGATAACGCACACCTCGCCGCATTAATCGATCCAAAGGAAAGTCCTTCATCCTCTAGAGAACGAAGAAACCGAGCTACTTGTGAAATCTTTGGATTTGTTGGCTTAACTTTCATTAACAAACAATGTACACCCCATTTCTTTAAATAGGTTGTATACATTTTGACAGTTCCTGGCCTCCAGGCATCCGATACTATCCTATCCTCAGTAATTCTGTCCAATCCAAATTGCTGTAGCTGCTTCCTTAGAAAAGGAATGCCAATAGGGGCGTCGTTGACACGTCGCCGTGAACCACTAGCGGTCCGTGGTGCGTCAGATTCCCGAGTTTTCTTGGGAATCGTATACGATCTTTTGCCAGTTGTGAAACTGCTGGCAGCCAAGGTTGCGTGTCCCAATCGGGCACCACCAGTATCGCATGTGTCCCTTCCAAGCCGATTTTTCTCACTACTCGGCTGATAATGCTAAATGGTGGGAAAATATAAAAATAATTATTTTCCCAGGTAATAGCAAACGCATCTACTTTCCAAGCATCCGGTTCAGGATGCCAAGAAACATAACAGGGTAACTTGTTATTATTTCGTGATGCAAATAAGTCAACTTCAGGTGTACCCCATTTTTCACAAACGAAGTTAAACAAATGTGTAGAGAGAGACCACTCTAAATGGTCATGGAAATTTCTACTTTTATAATCTGCAAGTGTATTTTGTGACCCTGGAATATGCGCTACAGTCAGCCAGACTTGTTGAGCCTGTGCCCAGTTCCAAATCAGTTTAGATAACTGATTGCAAGACTTTGATTTGGTTCCACCCATGTTACGAATATATGCCATGGCAGTAGTATTATCAGTTAGTATTCTAACCTGTGATTTATTTATCTTTACTAAACTACGTAAGCCCAGATAAATAGCACGCAATTCTAGTGCATTAATATAGTCTGATTTTTCATCATCAAGCCATCTACCTCCTGTTGTGACCCCATCTCGATGAGCTCCCCAACCTTCTAACGAAGCATCAGTAGTAATTACTGTATTAGGTTCCGCCATGCGGATTGGATTTGGTGAACTTGCTATATGTTGCATCCACCATCCAATATCCTGTAACCCTTCTTGCGAAATAAACATCTTTCGCTCAAAATTGCCTTTAGTTCGTGTTAACGCTAAATTTTTATCTATTTCTAGCGACTTAATATGGGCCTTCCCATATAACACAGCAGGTGCATATGATGTCATTATGCCAATAAGAACAGCAACCTGTCTAATTTTTGGCTTTGATAACTTAATAAGCTGAGTCGCTGTAGTCATAAACTTAATTAGTTTTTGTTCTGTTATCGACACTGTAAGGGACTGTGTATCCAGAATAAACCCTAAACATTTGAGTTGTTTTGTTGGTTTAAACACTGACTTTTGTTGATGTACATAAAACCCCAATTTAGTGAGTAATGCACATAAATCCAAAACTGCATTCACACAACCAATTTGTGTTGATGCTATAATAAAAGAATCATCTATGTATGGAAACATTATGTGACCCTTCCTCGCCATTACCGAGAAAACAGGTTTAAGCAATTTAGTAAATAAACGTGGCGCACAAGCTAAGCCATTCGGCATGCAGGTAAACTCATAGAGTTGGTTATCCCAAATAAATCGAAGAAATTTTCGGTATTGTTCCATTATGGGAAGCGTATAATATGCATCCTGTAAATCAACACTAGCCATCCACGCATCTGGTGTAATCAGATCTCGTGCCGTATCTAGAGAGAACATTTTAAAATGTCGATATTCCACCCTTTTATTAAGGATTGTTAAATCCAGGATCATTCGAACATCACCATTAGGCTTCGGTCTCGAGAAAATGTTTGAAATAAACTGTCCTGAACAGTGTGTCACTTTTTGTATAATTCCTTTCTCAAAGAATTTATGTACCTGTTTAGTTAGTGCGTCTCGTTCAACTGGTTGAATGTTATATGGAAAAGGTATTATACTTTGTACAGGAATTTGTGTAAAGGGAATTTGAACACCCCTAACTATTTCTATAATTTCTTGGTCACTAGTAATTTTGTGCCACTCAGAAATATGATTACTAATATTACCAGCCACAAAGTTGCTTACAGTTTGTGTGTTTTTAGAGGCTACAGGGACTTGTAAAGTTTGTGTTTGGACCTCTACTTGGACCCCCCCCTGGGGAAAGGTCTCGACGAGTTGAACCCTCGACCTATTGGCCGTGCGGTGTTGTCGGTCCAGCCTGGGCGAGCGCCCCGGCCCCGAAACCCTTGACCAAAGTTTGAACTCGGTCTGGTTCCTCTGGTGAACCGTCGTGGACGAAAATCCCCTCGTGACTTTTTGAAACGAGGAACTTCCTGTTTCTTCTTGCCATCCATGTTTTTGCCACTCTTGGCTGCAGTCTCTACCTCTTTATAGAGGTATTGTAGTTGACCGCCAAACATCTTGGTATTATCTAAAGGTTTCCCTTTAATCGGCTCTGGAGCAAGATAGAGCGTAAACTCCTTCCCCTCATTATCGGTAACCTTCTTAGAGCGAGCCACTTCTTTGCCAGCATCTGTGCAAACTGACTTGAAGACATTTTCATATCTTCGAAACGACAGGTAATTACCTGCCGCCGCTAGTACTGCAATGCCTTTGTCCATTGTCTTAGCCAAAGATGAGAACTTATTTTCACTCTGCATCCTATTAGCCACAGGAACAATAGCTGTTAGGGTAGCCAACACTGCCTTATGCACTGTGTGCAACACATCCTCAAACTTCTTACGGTCATCCGTCATATTGACATCCCGATCCATCTCTTTAATGATGGAGTTGGGAACACCCTTTATGCCTGTTAACTCATCTCCTAACTTGGAGATAACCTCCGCCGGTTTGAACGTGCGAAAATGACCATTCACGGTCTCGCGCATAAGCGTAGTGGTTTTAACCCGCTTAGCCTTTGGCTTCTCCACCTTCTTAGCCACTTTAGTGCCAATGTCCGCATAGACCCCTTCATATACGGTGTCTGAGTCTGATTCCGTAGAAGTAGACCCAGTGGACGACTCAGAAGAAGAATATTTCCTTTTCTTCTTCTTCTTTTTGGACTTAGTCTTCCGCTTTTTGCGCAAACCAGACTCTGCCCGCTCCTTGGTGAATTCATCACCCGAAGAAATCACCTGTTTCTTCTTCTTTCTCCGTTTAGGAGAAGGAGGAGGAGGAGCCTTAAGCTCCACCGCCGAGTCTGTGTCCAAGAAATCTTCAAATGAATCCTCTTGGACACTCGGCCTACGCCGCTTCCGAGACACAGGCGATTTGGCAGTCAAGATGTGGCTTTCCAATCTTGCAAAGCGAGCCTCCCAATCTGGAGGCGCAGGCACATCAGGCACTGCGTCCTCGTCCGGGTCGGAGAGGATATGCGCCCGGGGCTGTGTCGACGGCCCTGCCGACAACACGGGTGAGGAGTCGTACTCCTCGTCCACTCCACTCGGAACACGCCCCTCGGCTGCTGCTGCACCGCGCTTACTCCGCTTCGTGGCCATCGGGAGCTGAAACAAAGATTTTTGGTCAGTCCCGGTATATATATATGTCACAATATGGTTGTTTCAAACTCATTTGGACATCTATTGGTGTTAGAGAACGTGTTTATACCGTTATAACACAGGCGTAATAAGCTAAATTTGTGCGTGGGTTGTGGGTCAAGCCCAAACCTTACGCGGGGTCGGGACCAGTGTATCGGCCCGCCCATCCCTCTGTTCCGCACACTTCTCCCACCTGTGACTACTACGTCAACAAGTTGGAGAAAATGCTACGAAACTCGGAGAAACGCCTGAAAAAGTTTTGTCTAGGGGAGTCTATAAAAGAAACCCAGGAGCATCTCCAACATTACTCTCTATTAGAGTACGAGAGAATTTCCACATGAGATAGGGCGAAACCCACATCTCTACCCATAGTCACACGGTGACCCGGGTGTTGACATAACCGCTAATGACCGGTTTGGTTCCTTCGAGAAACCCACTCGAGTGTTCTATCCTTGGTTGTTTATAACCAAATAACTCGTCCAAATTGGACCAACGAAAGTCTAAACTTTCCATATTGATGCTCTAATGCATCATAATTAAGCTAACCACAGTTTTTATTATACTTACTGCGTATTTGCTTGTATGTAGACTAATTTTGCCGGAGCAACCCAACGACACGTTATCCAGTCGTGAGTTGTATATGCTAATTGCTGGTACCGGACGTGCTTACCTCTCCCTAGCCTGAGGCTAGCCTGAGGCTGTTTACCGAGGTAAAATATATAAAATTGATTGTTATAATCTACCTTACATTAGTTTCAAGTACTGTTTATTTTACATGGCTAAGTTTTGAGATATTTGAAGTACAAACATGTCAAATTAGTTTTGGCAAGCATGCCAAAACTCTGACACCATACACTTTAGCAGTAACAGGTTCTATTAAATTGCCTCAGTGTTCTCTTATATGTGGCAAGACATGCTTAATAAGTGCATTAGTATCTAAGTTAGATATGTAGAAGCAATTCTCGATAATTGTTTTGGTTTCCCAAAGTTGATGATTCATCAGAGTATGCAGCTTTAATGCAAACATATAAATGTGATAAACAACTTTTCTTTTAATGAAACCAAGCTAACAGAATACATTTGGCGAATCTTTCACTGTGAATATGGCCTTTACTGTTGACATGTAATAAAACACCCACCAGTGAGTCAATCAATCGTGTTAGGCCAGTATCCATAAACAGTATAACCCCATTAAACCAAGCTCGGTTAAACCAAACGATCGGTTAGTCCACACTTTTTTCGGCGGCCTGGCAAAATACTACTATTTATCATATAAAAAAAGTTGGTTAAACGAAAGTTGGTTAATCCAAATTATTGGTTAATCCAAACAAAATTGTCGGACCCCAGGCCACTTCCGGCATGGTTAAACCAAACTTCCATGTGGTTATAAGGTCATCTGAGACTCACCAACCTTTTTATATGATAAATATTAGTATTTTGCCTGGCCACTGAAAAAAGTTTGGATTAACCGATCGGATGGTTTAACCGAGCTTGGTTTAACGGGGTTATACCGTATACAATACATAAAAAACAATAATCAAAGTGTCCACACACATTGTATATTACATTCATAATGCACCTGCATTTTTGTCAAAGCAACGTCAAAGTCGAAGCCAAAGCTCGGTTAAACCAATGATTGGTTAATCCAAACAAATTTCTAGGGTCCCTTCAAGTTTGGTTTAACGGGGTTATACTGTAATACACTACGTACTGCATGCTTCTCGTTATACACATCATCATTATTTTATTAACTGGAAACCTAACTGCCGTTATTCGGATGATGAAGTAAGAGCCACAAACATGTTGGGTGTGGTGGCACTGTGGTGGCACTGTGGTGGCACTGTGGTGGCACTGTGGTACCACTGTGGTGTTATGATAGGGGGGCGTGATGGTTATGATAACAGTTGGCAATAGTAATGTAGTAGTATGAGTGTTTGTTTGTTTGTTGTTTGACATCCTAGCAACATCTAAGGTCATATCAGGACAGATACCGACTTGTGACAGTGCGCACTCATGGCGACTTTATAGTACTGCCCCACTGAAAGACCAGGCTGCCAACACCATGATCTGATATCCCACTCAGTCACATTATCCTGGCACTGAACCAACCAATCCTTGTCCCATCCTAATAATGCCGAGCACCAGGCTAGGAAGCAACAAGTATACATTTTTTAAGTCATTGGTTTGACTCAACCAGGGTTCGAACCCACGACCCCACGATCTACCAACACAAGTAGTATGAGTGAGCCAACAAGTTACGCCCTATTCTGCTAACACCCGAAACCAGTGAAGGTAGGGACAAGTACCACAAATGTGATTGATTGTTTGATTCAGATGGATATGAAGTAGACAGTAACCATCCCGTCAAGTGTCACTTTGACCATCCCTGTCAAAAGAACCACTTATTGCATCTCTTCATTTCAATGACATGTAGGTTATTGGAACTCATTGTATGGGGTCTGACTATAGCATCGATCACATACAGCGAAGTCAGAACAATGCTGCTCTTGTCATAAAAATACTCAAAATATACAGGGTCCATATGCATGAGAAGATATGGAATTCTATTAGGCAAAGCTATTATAGGAATTCAAGACTATTTTCATTTGGATTTCAGGAAAAAACAACAATGGCAAATGGCGATTTCGGACTAATTTAGATCAGTGGGGGAGTTTAATGGTACTCAAGACTTTTTAAGAGTGATTACCCAAAATCGGTTAAATTCAAGGCTTTTCAAGACCTTGAAATAAGTAAATGAAGTTCAAGGCTGTTCAATACTATTCAAGACTTTCCAGGCCCCATGCGGACCCTGAACATATGATCACATCACAACAGTTCCTTAGAAATGGGCAGAGGGAGTCGGGTAGCCAAGAAGTGAATGTAGCGCACAGACTGGGCTTAGATTGCACACTAGGATCATACTCTCCCCGGATACTGAACTTGCAGCGCGGCCAGTATCACGCCCCCCCCCCCCCCGCTACACACACACACACACACCAGACAGAGTGACGAGGCGCACGCTGCCGAGGGCTCCCCCACCCACCAAGTGCAGCCCCGACATGATCCCACTCGGCTACTGGGGGTAAGGTGGAGGAGGGGGAGGAGGCGGAGAGGGGAGAGGGGAGGATGGGGGAGGAGGGGGAAGGTGGGGGAGGAGGGGGAGGAGGGGAGAGGGGAGAGGAGGGGAGAGGGAGGGGAGAGAGGGGAGAGGAGGGGGAAGGAGAGGGGAGAGGCGGGGAGAGGAGGGGAGGGAGGGAGAGGAGGGGGAGGGGGAGAGGAGGGGGAGGGGGGAGGGGGAGGAGGGGAGGGGGAGTTGAAGGTGGAGGGGAAGCGGGAAGGGGAATGGGAAGGGCAGGGGGAGAGGGGATGGGATGGGGAGGGGATGGCCAGGGGGAGAGGAAGGGGGCGAAGAGTGGTAGATGAAGATAGGGATAAAGATGGGGAATAGATGATGAAAGATAGAGGATAGAGAATGAAGGATTTAAAGTTAGGGGATAGGGGATAGAGAATGATGGATAGAGGATGAACGAGAAAGATTGGGGAGCGCAGAGTGGTAAATGTATATGGGGATAAAATATGGAGTATAGAGGATGATGGATAGAGGATAGAGAGTGGAGGATTTGTGATAGAGGATGAAAGAGAGGATAGATGACGAAGGATAGCATCTGAACGGTAATGGATAGAGGACAGAGGACGAACGATAGAGGATATAGGCTGAAGAATTGAGGATAGCATGGGTCTGGAGCTACTACACGGGGGCTGAAGGACAGAGCATGGACAATGCTGGGTATTGAGGATATAGCATGCGGGATCGAAGATTGGGCATGGGAAGTGGCAAAGAGTATAGAGCATGATGAGGATATAGCATGGAAATGGAGGATATAGCATGGAAATGGAGGATATAGCATGAGAATAGCATGAAAATAGAGTACATAGCATGTGCATGGAGGAAATAGTATGGGAATGGAGGATATAGCATGGAAATGGAGGATATAGCATGGGAATATCATGGAAATAGAGTACATAGCATGTGAATGGAGGAAATAGTATGGGAATGGAGGATATAGCATGGGAATGGAGGATAATGCATGTAAATGGAGGATATAGCAGGGCAATGGAGGGTATAGCATGGCAAGGGAGGATATAGCATGGAAATGGAGGATATAGCATGGAAATGGAGGATATAGCATGGGAATGGAGGATATAGCATGGAGATGGAGGATATAGCATGGAAATGGATATCATGGAGATGGAGGATATAGCATGGACATGGATATCATGATTATGGAGGATATATCATGGATATGGAGGATATAGCATAGGCGCTGTACAATAGTATGGGGAATGGAGGATATAGGATGGACAATAAAGGATGGAGCTGGAAGTTGCACAGTTGACTGGCTGCCGGCGAACCTGAGGAGGGAGGCGGAGGGGGGGGGGGTGAGGACTCGGGGTCGCTCGGTGCACACTAATTACGTGCGTGCGCATCCGCAGGCCAGACTCCAGGCGGATACAGAAACTCGCCGCCGCCTCCATTAAGCAATACGCAGTCCGTAATACCCCCAGGGAGTGCCGAGGTGCACATGGGGGAGGGTGGAGGGAGGGCAGGGAGGGCGGGGGGGGCGGGGGCGGGGGGCGGGGGGCGGGGGGCGGGAGAGGAGTCTCACCAACTATTACAACGCGGGAGAAGTTGGTGGGTCTTTTTTTATGGTCAACCTAATATATTTATCTCATGAAATGACAGAAACTCAAAACCATCAGACTATGTAACTTTAAAGTTGCATGGTCCGACGGCGTTTGAATTTGTTAGTTATATTTGAGATAAATAGCTCAGGTTGACCATTATATCCTAATATTCATTAGTCTCGAGTAACTTTGATGAAAAATGGCTAGTTTTGGAGCAATTTGAGTATGTGCTATTATTGTCAACAGGTTAGTTTATGTTCGTGGAATATGGACGGATAGCGTGCTGCTTATATAGAAAAGGGAATATTTGAGATTAAAGTAACTGGAGTTTCGGGTTGAGTAGGAGGAATTTCAAATTACGGACAATTGGACTTTCTCTTCCCACTGGTCCGTACCCTATTCTAGCAAAATTCAATTCAAAAGGGCAGCACCTAACTTCTAAGGTTTTGCTATACAAAAGAACCAGAATATGACATATTTCGAATTTGGTTAAAGTTGCATAGTCCGATGGTTTTGAATTTCTGTATTTTTTTATGAGATAAATATCAGAGATCGATCACTAGTAATATCTACTTTACATTCGTTTGAAGTTACTTTTATTTTAAATGGTAAACCTTTGAGATATTTTGAGTGCAAACATGGAAAATTAGTTTTGGCATGCTTGCCAAAACTCTGACAACATAGACTTTTGCAGTAAACGGTTTAGTTAAATTGACTCAGTATTGCCTTCTACGCAGAACAAATTGTAAAATTTCCCGATCGCCGTCGACTTTACAAAATGCTTAATAAGTGCATCAGTATCTAAGTTAGATATGTAAAATCAAATCTACATAATTGGTTTGGTTTTGGAAATTTGATATTTCATCGAACTATGCAGCTTTAAGTTTGCATAGTCCGATGATTTTGGGTTGCGGCTGTTATACTTATGTTTATATGCCATGAATTGTGTGTTCAACAGCTATTGTTAAAGCTGCATAGTCCGATGAAAACATCAGATTTTCAACACTCAAACAATTATCTAGATTTGATTCTACATATCTAACTTAGATACTGGTGCACTTATTAAACATTTATCACCACACAGAAGGGAATAATGAGGCAATTTAATATAACATGTTACTGCAGAAGACTATGGTGTCAGAGTTTTGGCGTGCTTGCCAACATTAAGTTTGCATGGTTGCACTTCAAATATCTCCAAAGTTACCCATTAAAAATAATAGTTACTTCAAACTAAAAGTAAAGTAGATTATAACGATCAACCTAATATATTAATCTCATAAAATGACAAAAACTCAAAATCATCGGACTATGCAACTTTAACTCACTTT
Source organism: Branchipolynoe longqiensis (assembly GCA_030323885.1). Lineage (NCBI taxonomy): Eukaryota > Metazoa > Annelida > Polychaeta > Phyllodocida > Polynoidae > Branchipolynoe > Branchipolynoe longqiensis. The sequence continues at coordinate 33,627,690 of CM059193.1, forward strand.
AATACATAGATACTCTATATACCATTTTTGAGTAAACAATCCCGATTTGTAAAATGGTTGGAAGACAAGACCATTAGCGCCAATAAGAACTTATTCATCAGAATAAACACATTTACCACAAAAAAGTACTTTATTTCGCTTTGAAGTAACTTATTGTAAATGGTTATATGTGAACTGGAAACATGCCAAATTAATGTTGGTGTGCATTACTGTACCATATAGGCTTCATCAGTAACTCAGTGTCCCTGAAGCAATCAATGGCTAGTGATTAGTTGTTGGAGTTTTACGTCCTGTCAACATGTAATTGTAAGGTCATATCAGGACGAGTACACTGGGAAATCAGTCCGCCAGCACCATGACCCGATATCCCACTCAGTCACATTATCCTGACACTGAGTCCTTGCCATATCCTATTAATGCCGAGTGCAAAGCTAGGAAGTGACAAGTATAAATTGTTAAGTCATTATTTTGACTCTACTGTGGGTTCGAATCCCATGATCTACCAACACGGGAGATGGACGCACAACTCATTCGGCCATCTCGTCTGTTCCAATGGCTAGTGAATGTACCAATAAATTTACTTTGGATGAAATTTAGCTAATTGTTTCTGTCTTAGTTTAAGAAATGCGATGCTTCCAATGGACGACAAGCGACAAGTATAAAACCTTGGAGGAACGCTTTGGTTTGACTCAGCCAGGGTTCGAACCTAGCACGAGGTGCGACGTGGGAAGTAGGCGTGGCACTGGCTGTATACAGTGCGCATGTCTGTACTGAGGTTATTCAAACTGTGCACACCATGGACGATGCGGAGAAGGGTCCACAGCGAGGAAAGGAGGAAAAATGGGTGACCACTGTCCCATATTGAGCATACCCTTGCACGAATAGTTTCTCATTCTTTAAGTCCTGATATTTTGTGATTTAAACACAATAGATCAATTTAAAATATACTTAAAGCACTTTAATCTGTGCAAAAGATACATATATATGTGTAACTATGTCTGAACAAGGAACTACTAAAAAAATAATGGGATCTTTCCATAATTTGAGCCAATCAGAGCTGTTCTTTTCGATTGCAAATGGCCGCCCCTTATGGGGGCTGCCATTTGCAATAAAAAAGAACGGCTCTGATTGGCTGACACTGAGAGCTGTTCTCAGCCAATCAGAGCTGTTCTTTTCGATTGCAAATGGCGGCCCCCATGGAGGTGGCCATTTGCATTAAAAAAGAAGAGATCTGATTGGCTGACAGAGTTCTCGCGAAAACGAGAAGAGGAAAATCCATTTCCTGCAAGTTCAAACAGGCTCAGACAAGTTCAAACGTGGCTGGTTGTCCCTCTCCTTTCAGCGCTGAATATGCTTATGACGATGCGCCGCGAACCCTGACACGATAAGTGACAGTATTTTGGTACTACCTAATCGGCCCGCACCCCCCCCCCCCCCCTACCCGGACCGCTTACGCTGACGCAAACACGGGCACGGATAGCCAGACACGGGCAGAGTCTATTTTTAGACTTACATGGGGGCATTTTATCAGAAAACCAATTTACTGAAAATAGCATAGTCCGATGGTTTTGAGTTGTTGTCATTTTCTGAGATAAATATATTATGTTGATCGTTGTAATCTGCCTTACTTTAGTTTGAAGTAGCTTTTATTTTAAATGGCTAACTTTTGAGATACACCCTAAATTAATGTTGGCATGCATGACAATACTTTACACGCTATATAAATAGTAGCTAGGGAAAGACAACAATAGACACGACTGGGTTGAGAGAGTTTTACTGGCCTCTGGCACAGGAAATTGCCCATACCGTAGTAATAAAAAAAAAATTTCGGAAAGGACTGCGGAGCTCACAGGCAGTCTGATCAACCGTGACGCGGCGGACGAGAACCAAGGCATCCAGCCGGAATGCAGGAACGGGAGGGGAAAGGGATTCGAAATAGAATAGTAATAAATAATACATAATAAATCGGGTAAAATAAATAATATATTAATACATATCAGAGTAATCGGAAATGCTTAACTATTCCTCCGCAAATTTATATTTGTATAATTCTTATACCTCAAATATAGGCTACTGTAGTAAGAGAGTTGATTAAATTTCCTCAGTATTCCATTCTATGTGGTGAGACATGGTTTAATAAGTGCACCAGTATCTAAGTGAGATGTGGAGAATCAAATCTAGATAATTGCTTTGGTTTTGAAACATGTGCTGTGCTATTTGTTAACGCAACGCACCAAACATGTGGCTGGAGATGGACAGCTGTGAGGTAACGGGGGGGGGGTCACATGACGTCACGGAATGACGATATCAGTGGCGTTACTAAGGAGATTGGCGACTGGAGTGATCAAATGTTCCACATTAAGGTGAGGATACTTCGTGAATACTGCAGCCCGCAGGCAACCAGTCGCTCACATAAAAGTTATATACATAATAATATAGCATAGGTGATAGTATTGTGTTAACTAGCACAATTTCAGATTCCCCCCATTGTAAATCAATACATATTACTTTCACACACACACATATATATATATATATATATATATATATATATATATATAGTATATTCACTATATAAAGTAGGCTATGCTCTGGAAACAAAACCAACATGAATATGGGTTGAACAGTTTAATAGTCTCCTGGCTAGGCAACTGCCCAGCCGGTAAAAGTTTGAAAAGCAGGTGCGCACTGGCCAAACAGGAGGGCGCAGGCCACGAGCACAAAGTGGCGCTGCAGTAGCAGGCGGTCATGAGACCCAATTAGGCCAAACCAACTTATTTCTCGTTGGCACACAAGGTTTAGGCCAAGCCAACTCACTTTTCCGCACACACGCGGTTGGCTACTGCGCAGTAGAATATATAAAATGATAACGGAGGACAGGCCGCTCCGCCCTTTATATATCGATAAGTACTTATCCTATCTATAAATTATATATATAATAGAAATAGATAAATATTATAGAATAGATATATATATATATATATATGAGACTGACTCAAAAGGTGCTAAGCAATATGGGACAAAACTTTGTCCATTGTAACGACCAACATACTATCTGCTTATGCATTTGCTCAGGATAAACTGATTTGTTTTTTACATGGTGTTTCATAATCCCAATAGAATACATATTGATTTGAAGCAAATGTCCTTGTGTTTTCAGTATAACTGTTTCTGTGCTGTTTTGTGTCAATCGTTACAATGGACAAAAAAAAAAGACAGGCTCATATATTTGGCACACACATATTGCATATATGAAGGTGTGGGTCGTCCTATCGATCCTGCTCAGGAAACACATTTGCAGTTTGGGCTATTTTCCGTTCCAACCAGTGGTCCACAACTGGTTCATCGAAGGATGTGCTATGTGTCGTCCTGTCTGTGGGGAAAGTGCATATAAAAGACCCCTTGCTTCTTATCGGAAAGAGTAGCCTATGTGGTGGCAGCAGGTTTCCTCCAAAGAAATATGTCAGAGTGACCATATGTTTGACGTTCAATAGCCGATGATAAAAATCAATGTGCTCTAGAGGTGTCGTTAAATAAAACAAGCTTTCCTTTTCATATTGCATATGTAAATATACATTTCATATACACATTGCAGATATATGCATATTACATATATTGCATGCATAAGACATTAAATATATATATATATATATCATGGGGGTGATGAAAATGGGAAATATTGGGCCTAGAGCTGGACTCGAACCCACATCTCTTTGCACTCCAGTGCCAGTGTGCTAACCATTACACCACCTAGGCTCTCTGATATCACCACCCTACCCACACCTACCTGTTTATGAGGCCCCATACCTAAGAGGTCAGTGCAGACCACTACACTCGTCCCCCTGGAATTGTAAGTCTTTTAATGCTTACAATTACATACATACAGGGAATGCACTTACATATATACATACACAGGGTAGGTTCAACAACGATACAGCGCATAGCTTGTACAGGATCCTGGTCACGGCACCAGTGTCATGGGGGTGATGAAAATGGGAAATATTGCGCCTAGAGCGGGACTCGAACCCACATCTCTTTGCACTCCGAGCCAGTGTGCTAACCATTACACCACCTAGGCTCCCTGATATCACCACACTACCCACACCTACCTGTTTATGAGGCCCTGTACCTGAGAAGTCAGTGCAGACCACTAAACATACATTTAGATATATCATCATCATCATGTTGTCGGTCGCGATGCGACAAAGACTGCTTTCATTACTTGACTGTCGCTCTCCATTTAGCTCACTGTGAGAGTGATGTCCATGAGTCGGTCTTAATGTCTCTTAGCTTCAGGTTTCTCTTGATGGTATCCTTGAACCGGAGACGAGGGCACCCTCTCTTTCTGTAACCAGAAGACAGTTGAGAGTAGAGGATCTGCTTTGGTAGCCTGTCTGATGACATCCTCATGAGGTGTCCAGTCCACCGGAGATTCTTCAAGTATTTCCTCATTTGTCACTTTGTCCTTCCAGGTTAACCTCATGATCGAATGCAGACTGTATATAGACACCATCCCCCATGCCTCGGAAAGCCTCATCAAGCATTGCTGATAGGAAGATGGAGAAGAGTGTGGGGGCCAGTACACAACCTTGCTTGACCCCATTGGTAACCCCAAACGATTCCGAGACTTCCCCTCCAACACTAACATTCGCGATCATTCCCGTATTTAGAGCCTCGATCATAGTTTTGAACTTCTCTGGGCATCCACACTTCCTCAGTAGCTGCCATAGCCCGGTCCTCCCGCCTTAGTGAAATCGACAAATACCATGTACAGTGGTCGGTCCTATTCAAATCACTTTTTGATATATACACATTGCATATAGATACATATTTACAACATATATATACACATGTTGCATATACATACACATATTTACACATGTTGCATATACATGTATATAGACATATTTACACATGTTGCATATCCACATATATATACACATATTAACACATGTTGCATATACATGTATATAAACATATTTACACATGTTGCATATACATATACATACACATATTTACACATGTTGCATATACATGTGTATAGACATATTTACACATGTTGCATATACATATATATACAGATATTAACACATGTTGTATATATACACATATTTACAAATGTTGCATATATGCACACATATTTACACATATTGCATATATACACGTATTCATACATATTGCATATATACAGATATTTACACATGTATACATCTTGCATATATTTTTATATTGCATAAATACATTCTGCATATGAATTGAAATATATAGATTTTTCATATACATTTAGATATATCCATTTTGCATATATTGATATAGATCTATATATATTACACATTTATTATATACATAAATATATATATTGCACATTTATACATATTGCATATATACTAATTGCATGCATATAGATTGCATATATATAAAGTGCCTGTCACACTATGCCGGATTGGGGAAACGGAAAGAAACCGAGCAAAGTCTGTTGATATCTGGCAAAGTCCGGCTTGTGTCCATTGCATATCCGTTGCATATCCATTGCTATCTGGCCCGATCCGTTACAAGTTTTGAACATGCACAAAACTTGGAACGGATGCTGCTGGATTGACGTCTACAGTTATTGTCTGATTTTAGTCTGTTTAGTCCGCTTATCGTCCGTTGGCTATCCTTTTCATGTCCGTTTCATGTCCGTTTCATGTCCTTTTCATGTCCTTTTCATGTCCTTTTCATGTCCGTTTCATGTCCGTTGGACTTTGACCCGATATCGTAACATTTTGACACATTTTAATACATTTTGATACTTATCACGCCCAAACAGGCCCTGACTAGAAAATTCTGTCCGTTGCTCAATCCGGCATAGTGTGACAGGCACTTTATATAGATATTCATATTACCATCGCATGAGTTAATAAAGGTTGTAAGTGACATTTCTGCCTCGTCAGAATGGGTGAGTGAGTGCTGTGTGTAGGTGGGTGGGGTGAGGGGGTGAATGAGTGCGAGTGTGGTGGGCAGGTGTGGGTATGGGTGTGGTGTATAGGGTGTGTGTGTGGGTGTGTGGTTGTGTGTGGTGTATGGCTGAATGAGTGCGAGTGTGGTGGGTGGGTGTGGGTATTGGTATGGGTGTGGTGTGTGGGTGAGTGAGTGCAGTGTGTGGGTGTGTGTGGGTGTGTGTGAATGAGTGCGAGTGTGATGGAGTGTGGTATGGGTATGTGTGTGTGTGGGTGGGTGCGTGTGTGGTGTGTGAATGAGTGCGAGTCTGGTGGGTGTGTGTGGGTATTGGTATGGGTATGGTGTGTGGGTGAGTGAGTGCAGTGTGTGGGTGTGTGTGAATGAGTGCGAGTGTGATGGAGTGTGGTGTGGGTATGGGTATGTGTGGGTGTGTATGTGGGTGTGTGTGTGGTGTGTGGGTGTGAATGAGTGCGAGTGTGGTGGGTGTGGGCATGGGTATGGTGTGTGTGTGGTGTGTGTGTGGTGTGTGTGTGGTGTGTGGGTGAGTGAGTGAGTGCAGTGTAGGTGTAGGTATGGGTATGGATGTGGTGTGTGGGTATGGGTATGAGTGTGGGTATCGGTATGGGTGTGGGTGTAGGTGTGGGGTGAGGGTGGGTATAGGTGTGGGTGTGGGCGTGGTGTGAAGGTGGGTATGGGTGTGGGTGTGGGTGTGGGTATGAGTGTACTGTTACGGATAATAGGGGTGAGGGAGGAAGGCAGATCCGGGAAGGCAGACACGTCCAACAGAGTCTTCATTATTGGCGCATCGCGGGATTCCACACCACCTGGTGGGCTGAGCAGGTCCTCTTGTGATGAGCAGCTCGCACTGTGGTGAGCAGCTTGTGTTGAGGTGCAAACACAGCTAAGTGATCTTAACGCTCACTATTTCCATTGGAGCTTGCAGTCCGAGTTTAACAGTAAAAAAAAGTCGCAGGAGATTGCATGAACTTTCTTTTTTGATTGAAAAACAATTCTTTACAAGGCAGAAGAAGAAAATGATATATGTTTAGTCTGGATGAGTACATGGATGACTACATGGGTCATCAGTCACAGAAAACCTGGGCTTCCGGACCGCACTTATTACGTCTAATGATATGGTTGGTTGTTGGAGTTTTACGTCGTGGCAATATCTAAGGTCATATCAGGATGGGTACCGACTTGCGACAGTGCAAACTCATGGCGATTTTATAGTGCTGCCCCACTGGGATACCACAACAAACCAATGACCGTGAATATCAAAAATGGCGGAAATCCGCGAAATGGCGGAGATCTTTCAACCCTGTGGTAATCCTTATTAAGTGTGCTCCCAACACTTTCTCGCAACCATCTCACCAGCTCCCACCACCACCTCTGCAAGTAACCGTAATCAGGGGCCGTATGCACCAAGTTGTGCTAGGCTTAACCGGAGCTAGGCACTAACTCCGGTCAGCTAGCACCGGGTAGTGGGGGGTCCGCGAAAAAGATAAAGTGGTATGCACCAATGTTTTTGCCGGGGCGGGTAGATAACCGTGAGTTTATTTATAGATTTGGGAATTCCCTCCAGTCGACGATATGAATAACGCCGCCAATGTGGTGGGAGCGTTAATAACGGTTCGATTTTATGGTTAATTTGAATAAATTTCACTTATTGCGTATGTAAATCTGTCAAATATGATCGCATTGAATAGATTTGGGCCTAATATATTACCGCCGATTTGGCGGCGGCCATGTTTATTTGACGTTGGACAGTATGGATATCGACGTCGCTGCGGTGGCAGCGATTTGTTTACTTTACACTCGTCGATTCAAAAATATTAATATCGCCGCCGTTACGGCATCAGAGTTAATCTCGCTTCGATTTTAGGGTTAATTTAATGAAATTTCACAATTTGCCTATGTAATTATGTTAAATATGATAGCATTTAATAGATTGAGCCCAACACCACACAACACAAAACCCAAAAACAACACACACCCCACCCACCGATTGACGCATACGGATTTTCCACAGTTAGCCGTGTGGAGCTATCCTAGCCGCGGTTAAGGCCCTAACACCGATTGGTGCATACGGCCCCAGGTGCCTCGCCAGTCCTTCAACAGGTTCCTTTCAACTCAACAAATGGAGTGCTGACACATTTCAGACTATTCACAATAGCCTTGCCTTTCAGCATAACACCAGTCTGTATATAATGTTTTGTTTGTTTGTTGTTGTTTTACGTCCTAGCAACATCTAAGGTCATATAAGGAGAGGCACCGACTTTTGACAGTGCGCACCCATGGCGACTTTATAGTGCTGTCCCACTGGTATACCAGGCCACCAGCACTATGACCTGATATCCCACTCAGTCACATTATCCTGACACTGAGCCAACCAGTCCTTGTCCTATCCTAATAATGCCGAGCACCTGTCTTGGAAGCGACAAGTATCAATTATTAAGTCATTGGTTTGACTCGACCAGGGTTCGAACCCATGATCCCATGGGCTACCTACACGGGAGACAGACGCTCTAACTCATTCGGCCATCCCGTCTGGTCTGTATATAATTGACAACGTAATTGACAATGTAACTGAAATGTAATTGAAATGTAATTGACAATGTAATTGACAATGTAATTGGCAATGTAGTTGACAATGTAATTGACAATGTAATTGACAATGTGATTGACAATGTAATTGACAATGTAATTGACAATGTAAGACCAAATGAAGATGAAATACGAGATGGAGTCTCTGTATCTCTGTGTGTGTACAGGAGGCAAGGACATCGCATTGAAAACAGTGTATGGAGACTGGATATTGGATATTGGATATTGTATTTGGATATTTCAAGTAGGTACCGACAGCGAAATAAAAAATATATTTAGTGTGCAATATTTTAATTCCTTCTTGTAAACATTGCAATTACAAGCCCACATACCCCAAAAAGGAAATCTATATCTATTATCAAGTTTTAGGATTTAATATATAAAAATGTATTGAGATTGAATTAAAAACAAACATACAAACGGTACATCATACGCGAGCCAACACACGGTCTGATAACCAGAGGGCATAATAAGAAGATCGTCAAACCCAGAACTAACAAGCAAGTTCGTCAAAATTTCTTCACTGAAAGAGCCGGGAACACTTGGAACAGATTACCAGCTGATGTAGTGAATGCCCCAAGCTTAAACTCTTTCAAAGCACTCCTTGATAAGCACTGGGGAATTTACCACTACAGTCAGCGCTTGCCGCACGAAAACTATAATTTCACTAGGTCCCACTTAGACAGGCCAAAGCTGCTAACAGGCATTGATGCCTAATTTCTTAAGCAGAAGAGGATAAGTATAAGTAAGTATAAGTATAAGTATAAAAAGGAACAAATATATCAAACAGTGGAAGGAGTTCTGCTAGCCAATTCCACTAAAATACCAAAACTTGCGTTTTGATTGTGAATACAAACTATAAGTATCTAAAACCAAAAATATCGATTGAAATAAATCTTTGAACTTTGCTGTACCTAAAGCAATGGTTGGATCTTCCCCAAATTTGGCACAATAATAGTTTATATATTCTGTGATATATCCTAATAGACATTAATATCAGATCCATTTTTCTATCATATCCTAATAATGCGAGCGCCTGGCTAGGAAGCGACAAGTATCAATTTCTAAGTCATTGGTTTGACTGGACCAGTGGGTTCGAATCCCACAATCTACCAACACGGGACACGGACGCTCAACTCATTCGGTATGAAAACAAGTTAACACACTTAAATCCGTTACGGGTAGAGTAAATACATTTATATATATATTAAAGGTAAAAAAAAATCACTCCGAGGTTTTGTGCACCAAACGAACGCGACAATCGGCGCGTCGAATTACCGGCGAGTAATGGGCGCAGAGCGGCGTAAGCAGACCGGTCTCCATTACGGGCCGGACCTGCAGCTTGATTCGTTGTAGCGACTGGCAGCGAGACGTCGCGACCTGGTAAAACTGAACCCTCCATTGTCTGACAAAGGCAATTAGAAACACACACGGAAGCAGGCGCTTAGCGCCGCCCACGGACCGCTTATAGTCCGCCTGATGTTTCTTTGTTTGTTTGTTGGGAGTTTTACGTCCTGGCAACATCTAAGGTCATATCAGGACGGGTACCGACTTGTGACAGTGCGGACTCATGGCGACTTTATAGTGCTGCCCCACTGGGAATTCAAGTCACTGGGACCATGACCTGATATCACACCCAGTCACATTATCCCGACACTGAGCTAACCAGTCCTTGCCCTATCCTATTAATGCAGAGTGCCAGGCTAGGAATAGGTACTCCAAAGTGATTTTTTATTTTAATGTTTCAGTGTTTCAAATTGTATAGGTGACAGATCTTTTAAATATGATTCCAGTGATATAAAATGCATATAGATCTCTTGAAAAGTTCCAAAATTATGAGGTTTTAAAGATTCATTTCCCCCCGCCTTTATTTGTGCACATTTCCACATTAGGGAAATCTAGGTTATTAAAAGCCCCAACACAAAACTATGTTGCCTATATTTTGTCCAATATTAAAGAATCTCACTCTCTATAGTACAAATAGCAGGCTCCATTTTTCCCCCCAGACCATTAGCTTTGTTATTCTTTCAGATATTTCATGCTACACTTGCTAAATTCCTTAATTTCTACTGAATATCATCAGGGTTAATGATAAATTCCTTGAAACATCATAACTGCTGTTCTACTTACACTATCAGTATCACCCTATTTTTTATTCCAAAATAATCAGAATCAAAAGCTCTCTGATAGTACATGTTTTGAATTAATATGAGGCAAAAACTGAAAGTTCACTTTTATAGGCATGGCTAGCTGACCACAAGTCTAGGTGGCAAAGAATTAACTTTATTAAGATGATTAAACAGATTCCCTCAGGAGACAATAGGCTTCAGAAATGTCTTCAATGTCTGTAACCTTCCATACTCTCAACTCATCATTGATTAGTGCCACATCAAGCTTTTTCTGCCGACACATAAGCTTCAATCAACGCCATGTTCGTTGCTCCAGTGTGGGAGACAGGAAGACATGTCACTTCTCAGACCAACCTTGCCGAGTATGATATAAATCTCAACCAAATATTGTGCTGGTTAGATAGAGGAAGACTTGAGCTTTCTGAAGATATAATTTTCAGGATGATCCTGATTAATTTTCAAGGAGAATCAAAGACAGCCATGCTTGATATGCTCATGAAGCCTGGTTTCTTGTCTATCTTTCATTGGTGGTTACTTTTAGCTCAGGTGACCATACTCAGCAAGGTAGCAATTTCAAGGAAGGGAGTGGATGCAAACAGATTATGGCAAACATGCACAGAGCTGCTGATGGTACACGCAAACAAGTGTTAATTAAAAATCAAACACCCTAAAAGAAAAAAGAACAGGCATTCACTTCATATAATTTTTATTTCAAACAAAGCAGAATTAGTGACGGTTGAAGTGGTTTTAGAATGGTTAAATTTATTAGCCCAGAAAGTGAGTATCTGTGTCTGGTTTTGAATTATGTCAAATTTTGTGATACGGACAGCGTATACGGCCACTTTGGAGTACCTAATAGGAAGCGACAACTATCAATTTTAAAATCATTGGTTTGACTTGACTGGGAACTGAACTCCTGACATTCCACATGCGAGGCTCGCCCTCTACCGATTAAGCTACTGCGCCCCGTCGGTAGGCCTGAACTTCTAGTTCTAGTCCTGTGCACTAGGGACTGTTCTGAGCACCAACAAATGAACTTAGGTTCGCAAACAAATACTTGAATTGGGGTTTAAATACATTTGCAGCTAGGAACAATTAGCATGCACAATGTACTCTGTCATATATATATAATAAAACTTCTCTAACCAACAATGACCACAGCTTGACCACTCCTCTATATTGATCACTTTATTTGGGTTCCAAACCATCTCCCATACAATACCATTGTAATGATAAAAAAAAACTCCCTAAACCGACCATCTCTCTAAATGGACCATTTAAAGTCGGTCCCATGGTTGGTCGATTTAGAGAGGTTTTACTGTATACCAGACACGTGTAGCATAGTAGTAGATCCAAGGAATTGTGCTCATTGACTGGGTCATCATCATCATCACCACCACCACCACCATCACCATCGTCATCAATCCCTGAACGCAGGGCACTGGGTCACCACAGATGACTTTGCAACCAGTTTTCTCCATTTTCCACTGTTCTCCGCTGCCCTCTGAGACTTGCCAAACTCAAGTTCAGGCCTGTTCATTTCCTGATGTTTCCCTCCCCCCATCACCTTTCTCCGCATTTTTTTCTTCCCCCATTTCTCTGTGCTTTGCAAGATTGTTTTGGCCAGACACGATGAATGGGAAATATGGTCATACCTCTGCAGTTTGCATCTCTGTCGGGAGATCTATGTGTGGTCCAACTGCCTGCTGGATCTTGGCATGGCCTTCTTTGTCGGTAAAAGTATCTTTGTATATGAGATTTGTAGTTTCTTGTGGTAACACCTCATTGCCATGCTGGTATTCTGTTTTGGAGCTCTACCGTGAGGGTCCATGATTCACAAGCATACAGGAAGATGAATGTCACAAGGGAGCGCATCAGTTGTATCTTCGAGCTGAGAGAAATACTCTTGTCAAACCAAACTGGTTTCAGCCTTGTCAATGCTGCCGTTATCTGTGCTTTTCGAGAGAGTTATCTCAGGCTTGGAACCCTATCAGTTGTAACTGAGCCCAGGGTATTGTGACTGTCCACAAGCCTGTGTATTGAGATACTGGCACCAGTACAATAGCGCATCACTTATATATTATACGAGATATGTGTGCTCGCAGACTGAATAATTGGCGGGTGGGTTGCTTATTCAATATACACTGGGAACTATCATTATTCATATTATATTCATACATATATACAGGCATATATATACATGAATATATTTATTTGGTACACTATACTAAATATTAGCCAGTCATATTATGGTTTAGTAATCCACATATAAAAAGAGAAAGCACTATGGTCATATGATGCATTTCCTTAATCACAGATACTAAATTTGGCATGGACCTTATATATTGCTGAATGCGCATGTGTAAGTCTGTCTACTTGGCACATTTATGATTCATCCACATACTGGTTAAAAATACATGCGAATGTATGTATTTAAATTCACAGACATTTTTGTATTTATATATATATAGAACGCTAGACATATCAAGGGATTTATATATTTTTTAAACCACCACAGACCGATGCGCAAATGGAGTGCGTAGTATTGTAACATTGACAGACAAGGTTATTCATAACAAACCCAATTATGCACCCAGATATGGGATTTCCCAGACAGGCAGTTCTTTCTAATATATCAAACAAAAATAACAAAAATTCCCCCCAAAACAACAGAATGCATACTGAGCATTCGCTAGAAATCATTAGAACGTAGTTCTCTAGGAGTATTAATTTACAATGTGGAGATGGATAGGAGGTAGACAGAGAGAGGAGGAGAGGGGGCATGGGGG